>JBCNJP010011697.1:0-15191 GCA_039602395.1 Deinandra increscens subsp. villosa
GACCCAATAAGGTGTGTTTAGTTAGGGCCAATGAGTCCCACTAATGTGTGTATATAACCAATACGTTGTGTTTAGGACCAATTATGGCACAATAAAGTGGGTTTAGGGACAATGAGGGTTAGTTGGCACCAATGAGTCCTAATAAGGTGTTTATATAACCAATAAGTTGTGTTTACGACCAATTATGGCCCAATATGGTGTGTTTAGTTGGGACTAATGAGTCCCACTAAGGTGTGTATATAACCAATAAGTTATGTTTAGGACCAATGATGGCCCAATAAGGTGTGTTTAGTAGGGCAATGAGGGTCGGTTGGGACCAATAAGTCCTAGTAAGGTGTGTCTTATATAACAAATAAGTTGTGTTTAGGACCAATGATGGCCCAATAATGTGTGTTTAGTTGGGACTAATGAGTCCCACTAAGGTGTGTACATAACCAATAAGTTGTGTTTAGGACCAATGATGGCCCAATAAGGTGTATTTCGTAGGGCAATGAGGGTCGGTTGGGACCAATAAGTCCTAGTAAGGTGTGTCTTATATAACCAATAAGTTGTGTTTAGGACCAATGATGGCCCAATAATGTGTGTTTAAGGGCAATGAGGGTCAGTTGGGACCAATGAGTCCCAATAAAGTGTGTATATAACCAATAAGTTGTGTTTACGACCAATTATGGCCCAATAAGGTGTGTTTAGTTAGGGCCAATGAGTCCCACTAATGTGTTTATATAACCAATACGTTGTGTTTAGAACCAATTATGGCACAATAAAGTGGGTTTAGGGACAATGAGGGTTAGTTGGCACCAATGAGTCCTAATATGGTGTTTATATAACCAATAAGTTGTGTTTACGACCAATTATGGCCCAATATGGTGTGTTTAGTTGGGACTAATGAGTCCCACTAAGGTGTGTATATAACCAATAAGTTATGTTTAGGACCAATGATGGCCCAATAAGGTGTGTTTAGTAGGGCAATGAGGGTCGGTTAGGACCAATAAGTCATAGTAAGGTGTGTATACAACCAATAAGTTGTGTTTGGGACCAATGATGGCCCAATAATGTGTGTTTAGTTGGGACTAATGAGTCCCACTAAGGTGTGTATATAACCAATAAGTTGTGTTTAGGACCAATGATGGCCCAATAAAGTGTATTTAGTAGGGCAATGAGGGTCGGTTGGGACCAATAAGTCCTAGTAAGGTGTGTCTTATATAACAAATAAGTTGTGTTTAGGACCAATGATGGCCCAATAATGTGTGTTTAGTTGGGACTAATGAGTCCCACTAAGGTGTGTACATAACCAATAAGTTGTGTTTAGGACCAATGATGGCCCAATAAGGTGTATTTCGTAGGGCAATGAGGGTCGGTTGGGACCAATAAGTCCTAGTAAGGTGTGTCTTATATAACCAATAAGTTGTGTTTAGGACCAATGATGGCCCAATAATGTGTGTTTAAGGGCAATGAGGGTCAGTTGGGACCAATGAGTTCCAATAAAGTGTGTATATAACCAATAAGTTGTGTTTACGACCAATTATGGCCCAATAAGGTGTGTTTAGTTAGGGCCAATGAGTCCCACTAATGTGTTTATATAACCAATACGTTGTGTTTAGAACCAATTATGGCACAATAAAGTGGGTTTAGGGACAATGAGGGTTAGTTGGCACCAATGAGTCCTAATATGGTGTTTATATAACCAATAAGTTGTGTTTACGACCAATTATGGCCCAATATGGTGTGTTTAGTTGGGACTAAAGAGTCCCACTAAGGTGTGTATATAACCAATAAGTTATGTTTAGGACCAATGATGGCCCAATAAGGTGTGTTTAGTAGGGCAATGAGGGTCGGTTAGGACCAATAAGTCATAGTAAGGTGTGTATACAACCAATAAGTTGTGTTTGGGACCAATGATGGCCCAATATTGTGTGTTTAGTTGGGACTAATGAGTCCCACTAAGGTGTGTATATAACCAATAAGTTGTGTTTAGGACCAATGATGGCCCAATAAGGTGTGTTTAGTAGGGCAATGAGGGTCGGTTAGGACCAATAAGTCCTAGTAAGGTGTGTATATAACCAATAAGTTGTGTTTAGGACCAATGATGGCCCAATAATGTGTGTTTAAGGGCAATGAGGGTCAGTTGGGACCAATGAGTCCCAATAAAGTGTGTATATAACCATTAGGTTGTGTTTACGACCAATTATGGCCCAATAAGGTGTGTTTAGTTGGGACCAATGAGTCCCACTAATGTGTGTATGTAACCAATATGTTGTGTTTAGGACCAATGATGGCACAATAAAGTGTCTTTAGGGACAATGAGGGTCAGTTGGGACCAATGAGTCGTAATAAGGTGTGTATATAACTAATAAGTTGTGTTTACGACCAATTATGGCCAAATAAGGTGTGTTTAGTTGGGACCAATGAGTCCCACTAATGTGTGTATATAACCAATACGTTGTCTTTAGGACCAATGATGGCACAATAAAGTGGGTTTAGGGACAATGAGGGTTAGTTGGCACAAATGAGTCCTAATAAGGTGTTTATATAACCAATACGTTGTATTTACGACCAATTATGGCCCAATATGGTGTGTTTAGTTAGGACTAATGAGTCCCACTAAGGTGTGTATATAACCAATAAGTTATGTTTATGACCAATGATGGCCGAATAAGGTGTGTTTAGTAGGGCAATGATGGCCCAATAAGGTGTGTTTAGTAGGGCAATGAGGGTCGGTTAGGACCAATAAGTCCTAGTAAGGTGTGTATATAACCAATAAGTTGTGTTTAGGACCAATGATGGCCCAATAATGTGTGGTTAAGGGCAATGAGAGTCAGTTGGGACCAATGAGTCCCAGTAAAGTGTGTATATAACCAATAGGTTGTGTTTACGACCAATTATGGCCCAATAAGGTGTGTTTAGGACCAATGATGGCACAATAAAGTGTCTTTAGGGACAATGAGGGTCAGTTGGGACCAATGAGTCCTAATAAGTTGTGTATATAACCAATAAGTTGTGTTTAGTTGGGACCAATGAGTCCCAATAATGTGTGTATATAACTAATACGTTGTGTTTAGGACCAATGATGGCACCATAAAGTGGGTTTAGGGACAACTACGGTTAGTTGGCACCAATGAGTCCCAATAAAGTGTGTATATAACCAATAAGTTGTGTTTACGACCAATTATGGCCCAATAAGGTGTGTTTAGTTGGGACCAATGAGTCCCACTAATGTGTGTATATAACCAATACGTTGTGTTTAGGGCCAATGATGGCACAATAAAGTGTGTTCAGGGACAATGAGGGTTAGTTGGCACCAATGAGTCCTAATAAGGTGTTTATATAACCAATAAGTTGTGTTTACGACCAATTATGGCCCAATATGGTGTGTTTATTTGGGACTAATGAGTCCCACTAAGGTGTGTATATAACCAATAAGTTATGTTTAGGAACAATGATGGCCCAATAAGGTGTGTTTAGTAGGGCAATGAGGGTCGGTTAGGACCAATAAGTCCTAGTAAGGTGTGTATATAACCAATAAGTTGTGTTTGGGACCAATGATGGCCCAATAATGTGTGTTTAGTTGGGACTAATGAGTCCCACTTAGGTGTGTATATAACCAATAAGTTGTGTTTAAGACCAATGATGGCCCAATAAGGTGTGTTTAGTAGGGCAATGAGGGTCGGTTAGGTCCAATAAGTCCTAGTAAGGTGTGTCTTATATAACCAATAAGCTGTGTTCAGGACCAATGATGGCCCAATAATGTATGTTTAAGGGCAATGAGGGTCAGTTGGGACCAATGAGTCCCAATAAAGTGTGTATATAACCAATAAGTTGTGTTTACAACCAATTATGGCCCAATAAGGTGTGTTCAGTTAGGGCCAATGAGTCCCACTAATGTGTGTATATAACCAATACGTTGTGTTTAGGACCAATTATGGCACAATAAAGTGGGTTTAGGGATAATGAGGGTTAGTTGGCACCAATGAGTCCTAATAAGGTGTTTATATAACCAATAAGTTGTGTTTACGACCAATTATGGCCCAATATGGTGTGTTTAGTTGGGACTAATGATTCCCACTAAGGTGTGTATATAACCAATAAGTTATGTTTAGGACCAATGATGGCCCAATAAGGTGTGTTTAGTAGGGCAATGAGGGTCGGTTAGGACAAATAAGTCCTAGTAAGGTGTGTATATAACCAATAAGTTGTGTTTAGGACCAATGATGGCCCAATAATGTGTGTTTAGTTGGGACTAATGAGTCCCACTAAGGTGTGTATATAACCAATAAGTTGTGTTTAGGACCAATGATGGCCCAATAAGGTGTGTTTAGTAGGGCAATGAGGGTCGGTTAGGACCAATAAGTCCTAGTAAGGTGTGTATATAACCAATAAGTTGTGTTTAGGACCAATGATGGCCCAATAATGTGTGTTTAAGGGCAATGAGGGTCAGTTGGGACCAATGAGTCCCAATAAAGTGTGTATATAACCATTAGGTTGTGTTTACGACCAATTATGGCCCAATAAGGTGTGTTTAGTTGGGACCAATGAGTCCCACTAATGTGTGTATGTAACCAATATGTTGTGTTTAGGACTAATGATGGCACAATAAAGTGTCTTTAGGGACAAGGAGGGTCAGTTGGGACCAATGAGTCCTAATAAGGTGTGTATATAACGAATAAGTTGTGTTTACGACCAATTATGGCCCAATAAGGTGTGTTTAGTTGGGACCAATGAGTCCCACTATTGTGTGTATATAACCAATACGTTGTCTTTAGGACCAATGATGGCACAATAAAGTGGGTTTAGGGACAATGAGGGTTAGTTGGCACCAATGAGTCCTAATAAGGTGTTTATATAACCAATAAGTTGTGTTTACGACCAATTATGGCCCAATATGGTGTGTTTAGTTGGGACTAATAAGTCCCACTAAGGTGTGTATATAACCAATAAGTTATGTTTAGGACCAATGATGGCCCAATAAGGTGTGTTTAGTAGGGCAATGATGGCCCAATAAGGTGTGTTTAGTAGGGCAATGAGGGTCGGTTAGGACCAATAAGTCCTAGTAAGGTGTGTATATAACCAATAAGTTGTGTTTAGGACCAATGATGGCCCAATAATGTGTGTTTAAGGGCAATGAGAATCAGTTGGGACCAATGAGTCCCAGTAAAGTGTGTATATAACCAATAGGTTGTGTTTACGACCAATTATGGCCCAATCAGGTGTGTTTAGTTGGGACCAATGAGTCCCACTAATGTGTGTATATAACCAATATGTGGTGTTTAGGACCAATGATGGCACAATAAAGTGTCTTTAGGGACAATGAGGGTCAGTTGGGACCAATGAGTTCTAATAAGTTGTGTATATAACCAATAAGTTGTGTTTAGTTGGGACCAATGAGTCCCACTAATGTGTGTATATAACTAATACGTTGTGTTTAGGACCAATGATGGCACCATAAAGTGGGTTTAGGGACAACTACGGTTAGTTGGCACCAATGAGTCCCAATAAAGTGTGTATATAACCAATAAGTTGTGTTTACGACCAATTATGGCCCAATAAGGTGTGTTTAGTTGGGACCAATGAGTCCCACTAATGTGTGTATATAACCAATACGTTGTGTTTAGGGCCAATGATGGCACAATAAAGTGTGTTCAGGGACAATGAGGGTTAGTTGGCACCAATGAGTCCTAATAAGGTGTTTATATAACCAATAAGTTGTGTTTACGACCAATTATGGCCCAATATGGTGTGTTTATTTGGGACTAATGAGTCCCACTAAGGTGTGTATATAACCAATAAGTTATGTTTAGGACCAATGATGGCCTAATAAGGTGTGTTTAGTAGGGCAATGAGGGTCGGTTAGGACCAATAAGTCCTAGTAAGGTGTGTATATAACCAATAAGTTGTGTTTGGGACCAATGATGGCCCAATAATGTGTGTTTAGTTGGGACTAATGAGTCCCACTAAGGTGTGTATATAACCAATAAGTTGTGTTTAAGACCAATAATGGCCCAATAAGGTGTGTTTAGTAGGGCAATGAGGGTCGGTTAGGTCCAATAAGTCCTAGTAAGGTGTGTCTTATATAACCAATAAGCTGTGTTTAGGACCAATGATGGCCCAATAATGTGTGTTTAAGGGCAATGAGGGTCAGTTGGGACCAATGAGTCCCAATAAAGTGTGTATATAACCAATAAGTTGTGTTTACAACCAATTATGGCCCAATAAGGTGTGTTCAGTTAGGGCCAATGAGTCCCACTAATGTGTGTATATAACCAATACGTTGTGTTTAGGACCAATTATGGCACAATAAAGTGGGTTTAGGGATAATGAGGGTTAGTTGGCACCAATGAGTCCTAATAAGGTGTTTATATAACCAATAAGTTGTGTTTACGACCAATTATGGCCCAATATGGTGTGTTTAGTTGGGACTAATGATTCCCACTAAGGTGTGTATATAACCAATAAGTTATGTTTAGGACCAATGATGGCCCAATAAGGTGTGTTTAGTAGGGCAATGAGGGTCGGTTAGGACCAATAAGTCCTAGTAAGGTGTGTATATAACCAATAAGTTGTGTTTAGGACCAATGATGGCCCAATAATGTGTGTTTAGTTGGGACTAATGAGTCCCACTAAGGTGTGTATATAACCAATAAGTTGTGTTTAGGACCAATGATGGCCCAATAAGGTGTGTTTAGTAGGGCAATGAGGGTCGGTTAGGACCAAAAAGTCCTAGTAAGGTGTGTATATAACCAATAAGTTGTGTTTAGGACCAATGATGGCCCAGTAATGTGTGTTTAAGGGCAATGAGGGTCAGTTGGGACCAATGAGTCCCAATAAAGTGTGTATATAACCATTAGGTTGTGTTTACGACCAATTATGGCCCAATAAGGTGTGTTTAGTTGGGACCAATGAGTCCCACTAATGTGTGTATGTAACCAATATGTTGTGTTTAGGACTAATGATGGCACAATAAAGTGTCTTTAGGGACAAGGAGGGTCAGTTGGGACCAATGAGTCCTAATAAGGTGTGTATATAACGAATAAGTTGTGTTTACGACCAATTATGGCCCAATAAGGTGTGTTTAGTTGGGACCAATGAGTCCCACTATTGTGTGTATATAACCAATACGTTGTCTTTAGGACCAATGATGGCACAATAAAGTGGGTTTAGGGACAATGAGGGATAGTTGGCACCAATGAGTCCTAATAAGGTGTTTATATAACCAATAAGTTGTGTTTACGACCAATTATGGCCCAATATGGTGTGTTTAGTTGGGACTAATGAGTCCCACTAAGGTGTGTATATAACCAATAAGTTATGTTTAGGACCAATGATGGCCCAATAAGGTGTGTTTAGTAGGGCAATGATGGCCCAATAAGGTGTGTTTAGTAGGGCAATGAGGGTCGGTTAGGACCAATAAGTCCTAGTAAGGTGTGTATATAACCAATAAGTTGTGTTTAGGACCAATGATGGCCCAATAATGTGTGTTTAAGGGCAATGAGAATCAGTTGGGACCAATGAGTCCCAGTAAAGTGTGTATATAACCAATAGGTTGTGTTTACGACCAATTATGGCCCAATAAGGTGTGTTTAGTTGGGACCAATGAGTCCCACTAATGTGTGTATATAACCAATATGTGGTGTTTAGGACCAATGATGGCACAATAAAGTGTCTTTAGGGACAATGAGGGTCAGTTGGGACCAATGAGTTCTAATAAGTTGTGTATATAACCAATAAGTTGTGTTTAGTTGGGACCAATGAGTCCCACTAATGTGTGTATATAACTAATACGTTGTGTTTAGGACCAATGATGGCACCATAAAGTGGGTTTAGGGACAACTACGGTTAGTTGGCACCAATGAGTCCCAATAAAGTGTGTATATAACCAATAAGTTGTGTTTACGACCAATTATGGCCCAATAAGGTGTGTTTAGTTGGGACCAATGAGTCCCACTAATGTGTGTATATAACCAATACGTTGTGTTTAGGGCCAATGATGGCACAATAAAGTGTGTTCAGGGACAATGAGGGTTAGTTGGCACCAATGAGTCCTAATAAGGTGTTTATATAACCAATAAGTTGTGTTTACGACCAATTATGGCCCAATATGGTGTGTTTATTTGGGACTAATGAGTCCCACTAAGGTGTGTATATAACCAATAAGTTGTGTTTAGGACCAATGATGGCCCAATAAGGTGTGTTTAGTAGGGCAATGAGGGTCGGTTAGGACCAAAAAGTCCTAGTAAGGTGTGTATATAACCAATAAGTTGTGTTTAGGACCAATGATGGCCCAGTAAGGTGTGTTTAGTTGGGACCAATGAGTCCCACTAATGTGTGTATGTAACCAATATGTTGTGTTTAGGACTAATGATGGCACAATAAAGTGTCTTTAGGGACAAGGAGGGTCAGTTGGGACCAATGAGTCCTAATAAGGTGTGTATATAACGAATAAGTTGTGTTTACGACCAATTATGGCCCAATAAGGTGTGTTTAGTTGGGACCAATGAGTCCCACTATTGTGTGTATATAACCAATACGTTGTCTTTAGGACCAATGATGGCACAATAAAGTGGGTTTAGGGACAATGAGGGATAGTTGGCACCAATGAGTCCTAATAAGGTGTTTATATAACCAATAAGTTGTGTTTACGACCAATTATGGCCCAATATGGTGTGTTTAGTTGGGACTAATGAGTCCCACTAAGGTGTGTATATAACCAATAAGTTATGTTTAGGACCAATGATGGCCAAATAAGGTGTGTTTAGTAGGGCAATGATGGCCCAATAAGGTGTGTTTAGTAGGGCAATGAGGGTCGGTTAGGACCAATAAGTCCTAGTAAGGTGTGTATATAACCAATAAGTTGTGTTTAGGACCAATGATGGCCCAATAATGTGTGTTTAAGGGCAATGAGAATCAGTTGGGACCAATGAGTCCCAGTAAAGTGTGTATATAACCAATAGGTTGTGTTTACGACCAATTATGGCCCAATAAGGTGTGTTTAGTTGGGACCAATGAGTCCCACTGATGTGTGTATATAACCAATATGTGGTGTTTAGGACCAATGATGGCACAATAAAGTGTCTTTAGGGACAATGAGGGTCAGTTGGGACCAATGAGTTCTAATAAGTTGTGTATATAACCAATAAGTTGTGTTTAGTTGGGACCAATGAGTCCCACTAATGTGTGTATATAACTAATACGTTGTGTTTAGGACCAATGATGGCACCATAAAGTGGGTTTAGGGACAACTACGGTTAGTTGGCACCAATGAGTCCCACTAAGGTGTGTATATAACCAATAAGTTGTGTTTAAGACCAATGATGGCCCAATAAGGTGTGTTTAGTAGGGCAATGAGGGTCGGTTAGGTCCAATAAGTCCTAGTAAGGTGTGTCTTATATAACCAATAAGCTGTGTTTAGGACCAATGATGGCCCAATAATGTGTGTTTAAGGGCAATGAGGGTCAGTTGGGACCAATGAGTCCCAATAAAGTGTGTATATAACCAATAAGTTGTGTTTACAACCAATTATGGCCCAATAAGGTGTGTTCAGTTAGGGCCAATGAGTCCCACTAATTTGTGTATATAACCAATACGTTGTGTTTAGGACCAATTATGGCACAATAAAGTGGGTTTAGGGATAATGAGGGTTAGTTGGCACCAATGAGTCCTAATAAGGTGTTTATATAACCAATAAGTTGTGTTTACGACCAATTATGGCCCAATATGGTGTGTTTAGTTGGGACTAATGATTCCCACTAAGGTGTGTATATAACCAATAAGTTATGTTTAGGACCAATGATGGCCCAATAAGGTGTGTTTAGTAGGGCAATGAGGGTCGGTTAGGACCAATAAGTCCTAGTAAGGTGTGTATATAACCAATAAGTTGTGTTTAGGACCAATGATGGCCCAATAATGTGTGTTTAGTTGGGACTAATGAGTCCCACTAAGGTGTGTATATAACCAATAAGTTGTGTTTAGGACCAATGATGGCCCAATAAGGTGTGTTTAGTAGGGCAATGAGGGTCGGTTAGGACCAAT
This sequence comes from Deinandra increscens subsp. villosa, assembly GCA_039602395.1. Classification (NCBI taxonomy): domain Eukaryota; kingdom Viridiplantae; phylum Streptophyta; class Magnoliopsida; order Asterales; family Asteraceae; genus Deinandra; species Deinandra increscens. Next base: position 10,024 of record JBCNJP010011697.1, read on the forward strand.
AAGTCCTAGTAAGGTGTGTATATAACCAATAAGTTGTGTTTAGGACCAATGATGGCCCACTAATGTGTGTTTAAGGGCAATGAGGGTCAGTTGGGACCAATGAGTCCCAATAAAGTGTGTATATAACCATTAGGTTGTGTTTACGACCAATTATGGCCCAATAAGGTGTGTTTAGTTGGGACCAATGAGTCCCACTAATGTGTGTATGTAACCAATATGTTGTGTTTAGGACTAATGATGGCACAATAAAGTGTCTTTAGGGACAAGGAGGGTCAGTTGGGACCAATGAGTCCTAATAAGGTGTGTATATAACGAATAAGTTGTGTTTACGACCAATTATGGCCCAATAAGGTGTGTTTAGTTGGGACCAATGAGTCCCACTATTGTGTGTATATAACCAATACATTGTCTTTAGGACCAATAATGGCACAATAAAGTGGGTTTAGGGACAATGAGGGTTAGTTCGCACCAATGAGTCCTAATAAGGTGTTTATATAACCAATAAGTTGTGTTTACGACCAATTATGGCCCAATATGGTGTGTTTAGTTGGGACTAATGAGTCCCACTAAGGTGTGTATATAACAATAAGTTATGTTTAGGGCCAATGATGGCCCAATAAGGTGTGTTTAGTAGGGCAATGATGGCCCAATAAGGTGTGTTTAGTAGGGCAATGAGGGTCGGTTAGGACCAATAAGTCCTAGTAAGGTGTGTATATAACCAATAAGTTGTGTTTAGGACCAATGATGGCCCAATAATGTGTGTTTAAGGGCAATGAGAATCAGTTGGGACCAATGAGTCACAGTAAAGTGTGTATATAACCAATAGGTTGTGTTTACGACCAATTATGGCCCAATAAGGTGTGTTTAGTTGGGACCAATGAGTCCCACTAATGTGTGTATATAACCAATATGTGGTGTTTAGGACCAATGATGGCACAATAAAGTGTCTTTAGGGACAATGAGGGTCAGTTGGGACCAATGAGTTCTAATAAGTTGTGTATATAACCAATAAGTTGTGTTTAGTTGGGACCAATGAGTCCCACTAATGTGTGTATATAACTAATACGTTGTGTTTAGGACCAATGATGGCACCATAAAGTGGGTTTAGGGACAACTACGGTTAGTTGGCACCAATGAGTCCCAATAAAGTGTGTATATAACCAATAAGTTGTGTTTACGACCAATTATGGCCCAATAAGGTGTGTTTAGTTGGGACCAATGAGTCCCACTAATGTGTGTATATAACCAATACGTTGTGTTTAGGGCCAATGATGGCACAATAAAGTGTGTTTAGGGACAATGAGGGTTAGTTGGCACCAATGAGTCCTAATAAGGTGTTTATATAACCAATAAGTTGTGTTTACGACCAATTATGGCCCAATATGGTGTGTTTATTTGGGACTAATGAGTCCCACTAAGGTGTGTATATAACAAATAAGTTATGTTTAGGACCAATGATGGCCCAATAAGGTGTGTTTAGTAGGGCAATGAGGGTCGGTTAGGACCAATAAGTCCTAGTAAGGTGTGTATATAACCAATAAGTTATGTTTGGGACCAATGATGGCCCAATAATGTGTGTTTAGTTGGGACTAATGAGTCCCACTAAGGTGTGTATATAACCAATAAGTTGTGTTTAGGACCAATGATGGCCCAATAAGGTGTGCTTAGTAGGGCAATGAGGGTCGGTTAGGTCCAATAAGTCCTAGTAAGGTGTGTCTTATATAACCAATAAGCTGTGTTTAGGACCAATGATGGCCCAATAATGTGTGTTTAAGGGCAATGAGGGTCAGTTGGGACCAATGAGTCCCAATAAAGTGTGTATATAACCAATAAGTTGTGTTTACAACCAATTATGGCCCAATAAGGTGTGTTCAGTTAGGGCCAATGAGTCCCACTAATGTGTGTATATAACCAATACGTTGTGTTTAGGACCAATTATGGCACAATAAAGTGGGTTTAGGGACAATGAGGGTTAGTTGGCACCAATGAGTTCTAATAAGGTGTTTATATAACCAATAAGTTGTGTTTACGACCAATTATGGCCCAATATGGTGTGTTTAGTTGGGACTAATGAGTCCCACTAAGGTGTGTATATAACCAATAAGTTATGTTTAGGACCAATGATGGCCCAATAAGGTGTGTTTAGTAGGGCAATGACGGTCGGTTAGGACCAATAAGTCCTAGTAAGGTGTGTATATAACCAATAAGTTGTGTTTATGACCAATGATGGCCCAATAATGTGTGTTTAAGGACAATGAGGGTCAGTTGGGACTAATGAGTCCCAATAAAGTGTGTATATAACCAATAGGTTGTGTTTACGACCAATTAGGGCCCAATAAGGTGTGTTTAGTTGGGACCAATGAGTCCCACTAATGTGTGTATATAACCAATATGTTGTGTTTAGGACCAATGATGGCATAATAAAGTGTCTTTAGGGACAATGAGGGTCAGTTGGGACCAATGAGTCCTAATAAGGTGTGTATATAACCAATAAGTTGTGTTTAGTTGGGACCAATGAGTCCCACTAATGTGTGTACATAACCAATACGTTGTGTTTAGGACCAATGATGGCACAATAAAGTGGGTTTAGGGACAATTACGGTTAGTTTGCACCAATGAGTCCTAATAAGGTGTTTATATAACCAATAAGTTGTGTTTACGACCAATTATGGCCTAATAAGTTGTGTTTAGTTGGGACCAATGAGTCCCACTAATGTGTGTATATAACCAATATGTTGTGTTTAGGACCAATGATGGCACAATAAAGTGTCTTTAGGGACAATGAGGGTCAGTTGGGACCAATGAGTCCCAATAAAGTGTGTATATAACCAATAAGTTGTGTTTACGCCCAATTATGGCCCAATAAGGTGTGTTTAGTTGGGACCAATGATTCCCACTAATGTGTGTATATATCCAATACGTTGTGTTTAGGACCAATGATGGCACAATAAAGTAGGTTTAGGGACAATGAGGGTTAGTTGGCACCAATGAGTCCTAATAAGGTGTTTATATAACCAATAAGTTGTGTTTACGACCAATTATGGCCCAATATGGTGTGTTTAGTTGGGACTAATGAGTCCCACTAAGGTGTGTATATAACCAATAAGTTATGTTTAGGACCAATGATGGCCCAATAAGGTGTGTTTAGTAGGGCAATGAGGGTCGGTTAGTACCAATAAGTCCTAGTAAGGTGTGTATATAACCAATAAGTTGTGTTTAGGACCAATGATGGCCCAATAATGTGTGTTTAAGGGCAATGATGGTCAGTTGGGACCAATGAGTCCCAATAAAGTGTGTATATAACCAATAGTTTGTGTTTACGACCAATTATGGCCCAATAAGGTGTGTTTAGTTGGGACCAATGAGTCCCACTAATGTGTGTATATAAACAATATGTTATGTTTAGGACCAATGATGGCACAATAAAGTGTTTTTAGGGACAATGAGGGTCAGCTGGGACTAATGAGTCCTAATAAGGTGTGTATATAACCAATAAGGTGTGTTTAGTTGGGACCAATGAGTCCCACTAATGTGTGTATATAACCAATATGTTGTGTTTAGGACCAATGATGGCACAATAAAGTGTCTTTAGGGACAATGAGGGTAAGTTGGGACCAAATGAGTCCTAATAAGGTGTGTATATAACCAATAAGTTCTGTTTACGACCAATTATGGCCCAATAAGGTGTGTTTAGTTGGGACCAATGAGTCCCACTAATGTGTGTAAATAACCAATACGTTGTGTTTAGGACCAATGATGGCACAATAAAGTGTGTTTAGGGACAATGAGGGTTAGTTGGCACCAATGAGTCCTAATAAGGTGTTTATATAACCAATAAGTTGTGTTTAAGACCAATTATGGCCCAATATGGTGTGTTTAGTTGGGACTAATGAGTGTGTATATAACCAATAAGTTATGTGTAGGACTAATGATGGCCTAATAAGGTGTGTTTAGTAGGGCAATGAGGGTCGGTTAGGACCAATAAATCATAGTAAGGTGTGTATATAACCAATAAGTTGTGTTTAGGACCAATGATGGCCTAATAATGTGTGTTTAGTTGGGAATAATGAGTCCCACTAAGGTGTGTATATAACCAATAAGTTGTGTTTAGGACCAATGATGGCCCAATAAGGTGTGTTTAGTAGGGCAATGAGGGTCGGTTGGGACCAATAAGTCCTAGTAAGGTGTGTCTTATATAACCAATAAGTTGTGTTTAGGACCAATGATGGCCCAATAATGTGTGTTTAAGAGCAATGAGGGTCAGTTGGGCCCAAGGAGTCCCAATAAAGTGTGTATATAACCAATGAGTTATGTTTACGACCAATTATGGACCAATAAGGTGTGTTTAGTTGGGACCAATGAGTCCCACTAATGTGTGTATATAACTAATACGTTGTGTTTAGGACCAATGATGGCACAATAAAGTGTGTTTAGGGACAATGAGGGTCAGTTGGCACCAATGAGTCCTAATAAGGTGTGTATATAACCAATAAGTTGTGTTTACGACCAATTATGGCCCAATATGGTGTGTTTAGTTGGGACCAATGATTCCCACTAATGTGTGTATATAACCAATACGTTGTGTTTAGGACCAATGATGGCACAATAAAATGGGTTTAGGGACAATGAGGGTTAGTTGGCACCAATGAGTCCTAATAAGGTGTTTATATAACCAATAAGTTGTGTTTACGACCAATTATGGCCCAATATGGTGTGTTTAGTTGGGACTAATGAGTCCCACTAAGGTGTGTATATAACCAATAAGTTATGTTTAGGACCAATGATGGCCCAATAAGGTGTGTTTAATAGGGCAATGAGGGTCGGTTAGGACCAATATGTCCTAGTAAGGTGTGTATATAACCAATAAGTTGTGTTTAGGACCAATGATGGCCCAATAATGTGTGTTTAAGGGCAATGAGGGTCAGTTGGGACCAATGAGTCCCAATAAAGTGTGTATATAACCAATAGGTTGTGTTTACGACCAATTATGGCCCAATAAGGTGTGTTTAGTTGGGACCAATGAGTCCCACTAATGTGTGTATATAACCAATATGTTGTGTTTAGGACCAATGATGGCACAACAAAGTGTTTTTAGGGACAATGAAGGTCAGTTGGGACTAATGAGTCCTAATAAGGTGTGTATATAACCAATAAGTTTTGTTTAGTTG
>JBCNJP010011698.1:0-15185 GCA_039602395.1 Deinandra increscens subsp. villosa
ATATCCGATATGTGAGTAGGCCCCACATTCTCCCCATGCGCATGTAGCCCTTCGTCTCACGGTAATTACGAAACCCTAAAAACATCATTGGTGAGGGCATCAATTTGATTGGCCTCGAAGATCCCAACCAACTTTTCGCCGACATTGTCATCTCCCTGACCCGCCAATCTAGGCGACCCTTCATCCTCCCAGTCTTCCCAAACGTCACCGGCACCCTGTTCCCAGTCATCATCATCAGCGTCCAAATCCTCGCCGGCGACCATATCCTCCTCCGCTGCGCCCTCTAACGGGTTGATCGAATCTTCGTCCATGAATGTAGGAGGCCATGAGTTACTGTCCTCTTTAACCATAACCGTGAAAACAGCTTCTTTCCATCTAATGACCACCGGTTCATCGATTGTTTTCCACGATATCGTAAGTATCTGAACCGAACCGGAGGAGCAGTTCTCCAACATCCAGTAGGACTGGGAAGGTCATATTAATCTTCCAAAACCCTTCGCAATAGCGTCATAGGTCGAATCGTCCCGAAGGTGGAGTGGAAACCCCATAATCTTCAGTCCCACAATCCGTGATCTAGTAATAGCTTGTCCTTTCCACTATGCAAGAGAGACGAAGTATTTTTTCCAACTGTTATGTTTAAGGGACAAGAAATTTTCAGTTTCCTCTTTCTGATTGAAAACAAGCAGGGCATGTAGACCACCCACGTAAACAACATCGAAGTCCGAAGCTCCCTCTTCGGAACAAAGGAATTTGATACTACTAAGATTTACGTCGTCCTTAGCTTCTACGATCAAGGAACGACCATAGAATGAAGCCGGATAGGCTCCAGCCTCCTCAGGGATACGAATCTCTTTCAATTCCGGCACCCCTGTGGCAACCACCTTCGTGGTCAAAGGAGATATAGATGTCTTTCCCATAACCGCATCCCTGAAAGATCTCCCGTTACCGGAATCCCCGTCCTTATTGTTGTTAACCACCACCGATTTCAACGTACCCCCGTGCGAACCCATATTCCTGAGGCTGCCCCCCCCCCCCCCCCCTCCACCTAGCGTTGGGTGCAGGAGGCACACGAGGAACCCGCGATAGATTCGCATGGATCTTCTGGCCCCCAATCGACACCTCATTCAGGTGGCTCTCGACCTTCTCCACATCCAACATGTTCTTAAACCGTATGAAACCGAACCTTTCCTTGTTGTACCTTCTTTTTCGTGAGATGAAAATATCCGATATGGTGCCCAGATGCTTCGTGGCCATCTTCAAATCATCTACGGACGTGCGATCGGAGAAACTAGAAATGAAAAAAGAGTACAATAGCCTGTTGTTGATAGATTGTTCGCCATTGTGTTTCCGTCATTGGACCATGTGCCATTCGTCGTCGTCTTCTGCTCTCGCCCCACCCCCCCCCCCCCCCCCCATTTTTCTTTCTATTGCTTTTTGCCTGCCAAGATTCTTACTGACTTAGGAAGTGTAGCTAGTGTATTTGTAACTATATTTGAAGTCGTCTTCTCTCTCTCTCTTGAAACTTCACAAGCGTCTCATCTCCCATGGAATGGAAGGTTGAAGTTTAAACAATAGATTGAAAGTGATGCGAGCCAATGGAACCTGATCGTCTTCCTCTTTCTATATATTTCAATTACACTCTCATTTTATATGTTTACCTTTTGTGACGATAACCGAACCGCTAGAGCACCCGGTTCTCGGTCCGACCGACCCATAAATCACGCATATTTTGCATAATTTCTCAATCGCTCCTTCAATCACGCATATTTTGCCCTTAAATCAAACCTTCAAACACCATATTTTCAATCCCAAATAAACCAAACGAAAAGGATCGGTATACCTTCAGATCACCTATCTCCACATCCTCTATTATTTGGACCCACAAACCCTAGAAAAGGTTATGGCTTTTAATTTCTACATCTAAAGTCTAACGAGGACAACGGTTACCATGTTTTTCTAAGCTTTAATTTCCAGGTATCGCTTGTATGAATCTTATTATTTAGTTACTTTACAAAATGCTTCTTTAAATTAAATTATGCAATTTTAAACATGAAAAGACAAGTAGAAATAACAATCAAAACATCGAATTTGTATTGTTTGGAGTAAAAGTGTGGCGGCTGGATTCCGGTTGTTCTACATGGGGCTACTCATCTTTATGGGAAAGATAACTAGCTAGGTTTTGCTTTATCAAGAGATAATAATAGCCACTTGCGTATGGATTTTGGTGGAGATATTATACAAAAACCTCAACATTAGAAAATTAGTTTAGAATTTCCCCCCTATAATTATCAACTTTTCTCACAATCTCTATTTCATGGGTGGAGAGTTTGATACCGAATCAGTCAACCTAAAATCAAGCGACTAGGATTTTGGGATAAACCTCCAGGATCTTTTTATTAATCAAATTGAACTCCCTTAAGACGATTACAAAGAAGTCTTTAAATAGACCAAATAAATAAAGGAAACACAATTAGACTAGGAAACTAATGACTAATAAAATATTATTCAAAATAAAGATAGATTAGGAATAAAGAATCCCTATTGGGCTTGGATTCCCTATGTTGCGATCGGGTCCGAATACAGATCAACCGGATCTGTATCATCCTCCCCTTCTTTGAAAAACTCGTCCTCGAGTTTTAACATCGGATCAACCCCACCCGGATCAAACGGAACATATTGACGGCTTGTGGTCACTACCGTTACGACCGATTCTTCATATTTATCTTCATTTGTCATCTCGGTCGTCTCTAAGCAAACATCATCCTGACGGGCGGGTCCCGGATCTATTGGGTTACCTGGTTGTCCCACATTCTTCTCCCTCTCCCCCTCTTCGAAAAAGACTCGTCCTCGAGTCTTAAGAACGTCGAAGAGATCAACACTATGTTTTCGGGTGTGAATAACATACCGGAGCACCTCTAATAAATCATACTTGTGACGTTGAAGCTTATAAAAACATTGACTAATCCAAAAATTCCATAAACCTTCGCGTACAACTTGATCAACCGGACCCACAAGTTTTAATTTTAAATTATCCACATAAGATAAGAAATGATCATGAGAATTTAATTTATTTAATCCATAAGTTTGAAACCCCAGTATTTGTAGATATTTAAAAGTCTCGAACCTTATGATCCCAAATTGTGCGCCGATATACATGAAAATTAACATGTTCGTGATTTTTATTCCAAGATCAAATTCCAATTTAAATATGCCAAAGCTTTCGGAATAGAGCAATAATAAGAATCCCTTCACTTTGAATTGTAATGTGAATGCTCCGTGAACAACCCATGCAATAAACACTAAAATATTGTTGTGTTTGCTTGCTTTGATACCAAATGATACCGAATCAGTCAACCTAAAACCAGGCGACTAGGATTCTGGGATAAACCTCCAGGATCTTTTTATTAATCAAATTCAACTCCCTTAAGACGATTACAAAGAAGTCTTTAAATAGACCAAATAAATAAAGGAAACACAATTAGACTAGGAAACTAATAACTAATAAAATATTATTCAAAATAAAGATAGATTAGGAATAAAGAATTCCTATTGGGCTTGGATTCCCTGTGTTGCGATCAGGTCCGAATACAGATCAACCGGATCTGTATCAGAGTTTGTATTGTAAGGTTGTTTTTCTTTACATTTCATAATTTGTCTTTCTTTTGGCTTGTTGATCCTTGTTTGTTGGTGTGTAAGACTTTTAGTTTTTTCATTTATTTTGTTCATGTTATATTTGGAAGCTGATTAGAGATCCCTGTCCACTCCACTGCAGATCAAAGAAATGAAAAGTTCAATGTCAGAGTTAGCAACCATTAATCATGTCGAAAAAATGCTAATTGAGGAATCAGGAGACTTATTGGTTATGACTCATGCATTAAGAGTAAGCTAGCATCTTGTTGTTTGACAAGTAACTAATCGGATGCCTCTAGTATCCATTACAGACTGAAGAAATGAAAAGTTTGATGTCAGAGTTAGCAACCATTAACCATGTTGAAAAAATGCTAATTGAGGAATCTGGAGACTTACTGGCCATGACTCATGCATTAAGAGTAAGCTAGCATCTTGTTGTTTGACAAGTAACTAATCAGATGCCTCTAGTATCCACTACAGACAGAAGAAATAAAAAGTTCAATGTCAGAGTTAGCAACCATTAACCATGTTGAAAAAGCGCTAATTGAGGAATCTGGAGACTTATTGACCGTGACTCACACATTAAAAGTAAGCTAGAATCTTGTTGTTTGACAAGTAAATAATCGGATGCATCTAGTATCCCCTGAAGACTAAAGAAATGAAAGGTTCAATGTCAGAGTTAGCAACCATTAACCATGTCGAAAAAGCGCTAATTGAGGAATCTGGAGACTTATTGGGCATGACTCACGCATTAAAAGTAAGCTAGCATCTTGTTGTTTGACAAGTAAATAATCTTATGCCTCTAGTACTAGAAAAATATTCATACAGTGGCGAAGTTCGAAAGAAAACCCCGATGGGACGTGGCTAAAATTTTTTACCGAGGTGGCGATACATAATACATATAATTTTTTTACATAAAATCGTGAAAGTATGTACTTCCGGGCGAAAATGTCGATCCCCAATAACCTTCGCCATTGTATTCATAGGAATCTATTGTATATTTAAGTTAAGTGATGTTATTTTGAGCCCCAATATGGCGGTAAATTCTGTCAAAGGCTAAATATCGGTATGAGACCGATAACAAACAAGTACCACGAGGGAAAGATTAAAAGGACTTTAAAAAGAGAGTCAAAGAGTGCTTAAAATTTTCGAGAGGGAAGCGAATAGGGGCCGGCGATACGTCCCGATCGGATTCGAAACGGTGAAACTCGGTCCACCGTTCGACTCAAGGCGGGTTTGATTCCCTTTGGGCCTTTGGGCCGGATTCTTTTTGCTTTTATTTTTGTGTATATTTTATTTATTTGTTTTAATTCAAATAAAAATTCATATATATTCAGATAAATTCCAGGAAAATTATTTAATTGAATATATGGTTTTGTAAAATTATTTTTCACATTTTTATGAAAACTTGTATTTATTTAATATTAGTTCTTGATTTAAACCTTCTTTAATTTTATTGAAAACAAATTCAAATCTATTATTAGAACTATTCTTGAAATAAATTCAAAATTATTGTAGTATTTTCTATTAATGTGAAATTTTGTCAAACTAGATTGTTGTTTGTCTATTTTCTCTTTTCGTTTCTTTTTATATTTTTTTACAACATTGAAACAGTAGACCATGACTACAAGTGATAATGGTTGCATGTTTATGTTTAGAACTAGAGATCGACCGCGCGTTGCTGCGGTCATTCGGGAAAATATTGGAAAAAGTGAATAAAATAAAGAAAATACAGGTTTATAAGTATTTTAGGCAATTATGAATATTTCATTTACCTCATAATATAGGTTTATAAGTGTATTAGGCAATTCTTAAAATTTCATTTATCTCTTATTCCATGTTATATAACTTTTGTATAAACACCTCCCATAAATTCCGGATTTTACATTTCATATCTTTAATCTTTATTACTCATATCAGTGCACTTGGTATCTGTATTACATCTCATATTTAAAGTCAACGCGTCATTTGAAATAAAGCTCTTCGTATCCAAGCACTTTCATTATAAAATTGTGTTTTTTTTGTACAATAGCCTATGTATTGACCCTTTATTTGAAATTGAGAAAATATAGGTTTATAAGTGTATATTAGGCACTTCTGAAAGTTTCATTTACCTTTTATTCCATGTTATATAAATGTTACATTTCATATCTTTAACCTTTAGTGAACTTAATATCTGTATTACATATCCCAATATTTAAAATCCAACTTTACTATAAGTTTTAAACATATATTTCCCTTCCACATGCTCTTCCTTGGCAGTAGCTAACACCACGTGTCGTTTGAAATAAAGTTCTCCATATCCAGGCACTTTCAGTATAATATATATATATATATATATATATATATATATATATATATTTGTTTGTAAAATAGCCTATACATTAACTATTTTCTTGATTCGTGTAAAATATGTGCTACCTAATACACTTAAAAACCTATATAAAAAATAAGGCTATGGTGTAGTGAAAAAAATACGTGCGAAACTTAAAGTGGGAAGGTTCGAACTTGCACCAAACCAAAACAAAGAGCTAATAAATCCAAAAAAGTAATCACTCCGGCGACAATGCATAAGTTAATGTTTCAGGTTATATTTATATATAAATATATATATATATATATAAAATGAATTTACAGGTGTATGGGAGACACAATTTGTCTATTGTGTACCGGTATTTACAATCTTGACTTCTCTATTATATTGCTCAATACGTTCACGGATAATATTACTAATTTCGTCGGCTTGAATGGTTACCATGAGTAGTATTTCCCACATATATTTAAAAAAAAGATTTTTACGCCAAACGTGTAACGGTTTGGTTTTTAATAAATATTATACATGATCATTAAAAAAAAGGATCACGGTAATAATCTATCCGAAATATAAAAATTAAAAAAAAAACCTAACATGTTTAAGCAAACATTAATATTGATACTTAATAGTAAATAATAAATTGAAACGAAAAAAGAAAGCCTACAATAATTTGATTGGGCCGCTGAATAAAAAAAATTGTGAGTTTAAATGGTTCGAACATGAGTCATGCGTTATAACTTATAAGGGGCATAGACAAAAACCAATTGGGCTAGCAAATTATTGATTTTGTCTTTTTTAGAAAAGGACAAAAATGTGAGAATGACACGATATCATAGGTAAGGTTTGTGTTTGTATATATATACAATAGTAAACTGACCCGCGGCTTCGCCGCGGGTCATATGTTATTTTCATGTGAATCTGTTTCTATATAAGAACACAGAGAGAGGTAAAATTGGCAGACTGGTTTAGTGATATTCTACCACTAAAGCTTATAGTTGGCGTACAAAATGTGCAGTTTTTTACTGCAGTTGGAGGTTGCTGGAGTGTGCCATTTTTTGGTGGTACATTTTCATACAGAAGTTAACATAAGCCATTCATTTCATACATAAGTTTGAGTTCTAAACTTTACAAAAGATGATTACATATGTCCTACTACTAAGACTTAATAGCTGGAATACAAAATGTGTAGTTTTTCGCTGCAGTTGGAGGTTGCTGGACTGTCCTTCCACGAGTCATTGTTTGGTGGTACATTTTCAAACAAAAGTTTGAGTTTATGCTACAATGACCCACTGTTGGCATACAAAAGTCTTGTAGTTGGCCACTGTTGATATGCAGTCCTAGGCTGCTACCCACCATAGATTCCAGGATGAGGGAGATGGTCTAAACTCAACATTTAGTTGCTGGCCTTTCTTAATCTTGCTTGTCTTTAGATCTTTTTGTGGAAGACTCTGTAGGATCTACAGAAGTCAGATTGGTGAATGAGGGATTTTTATTGTCATTTATTTTAGTGAAGTGTGTTGTTCTTTTAGTTTTTATTTACCTTGGATCTCTCTTGCGTGCTTCCTGGGTGTCTTTCCTGCTAGGGTTGCATGTGCCGCATCAATTGTAGCTGCTATCATCATGGTTCTTGGTTGGACCTCAAGTGACCACACAACATATAAACTTTGAGCCCAAACTTTTGACCATCTGGGAACCGCATGTGAGCAAAGGCACCATAATCTTCAACCGACCCAACTTTTGCTTCGTAAACATTTCCTACTTTAACAGAATTTGAATACTTTGACCAAACAGCTTCTTTTCGGAGAATATCAGTTTCCTTTTCTCTTCTTCCACATTGATCACCTAAGCATTCATGTTTAATATCACTTCATGCTAGTACTTTGATTTAATTACTGTTTTTATTTGCATATAAGAATCTGAAGTTAAAGAAAGAAACACCAATTTGTACCTTAACGGAAATGAGATAACCAGTTAGAACTTTCGCTTGCCTTAAAAATGTGTTATCTCGTTAAAAAACCTTGCTTGGAAAACCCTTTGGGAAAAACCAAAGCATAGGATAAAAAAGAGTATAACCATAACCTTTTACTTTGAGTAAAATTTTATAAAAACTTTTACCACAAGGGTCCTCCAGTCCCCCTAGTCCTTTATGTTATAGGTACTATAACTTAAGGACTTTAGTAACTACATAATCGGAAATACAATTTATTTGTTGAGGTTTGCATTCGCAAGTGTTAAAATAACCACTGTTGGTTATTGCAAACGCAAACGGCATGCGTAAGCACTTGTCAGGAGGCCATTAAGCATGATGGTACTTTTTGTCAGTTTTTCAGAACACGTGTCAGCACGAGGTTTGTTGACGAGACAATTATAATTTTTTGGATTTTAAATAATGGATTTAAACCGTTTTAGGGAGGTTTATACCCTCTTTTCTTTCATAAATTCCCAAACACATTTCACTTTCTTTCAATCTTCCTCCGGCATTTTCTCTCAATCATCCTCTTCATTTTACTTTCCTAAGGTCAGTTTCCACAACTTTCTCTTTAATTTCTTTCAACAATGGCTTCTCCTGTTGTTAAAATTGACGAAGAATCATCGAAACATAACATGCATTCATCTTTTTCCACCTTAAGTCCAAGCGATTTAGATAATCTAATCGAAAAATACCATATCCCACTATCTCTCCACCCCATTTTGCCAGAATCCAATTTATCGATTTTTTCTTTCCAAGAAGGTAAAATCGGTGTGTATGCCGACATGTTTCGACTTGGGAATTATAGACTTCCTTTCACTAAGTTTTTGATTCGAGCCCTATCGTATTTTGGAGTGCACATTTCCCAGATGCACCCTCAAGGGCTTTCTCGCTTAAGTCATTTTGAGGTTTCTAGCAGAGCAGTAGGTGTATCCCCAAGTGTTGCGCTTTTTAGGGCTTTTTATAGAATAACCATGGCCGGTGACTGGTACACTTTCGAACGCCGTCGCGGGGTTCCTAGGATTAGTACTATTCTTCCCCCAGACCCTAGGTCTTGGAAGAACCAGTTCTTTTATGTGGATGATCGATGTATCCCTCCCACCATGAGATGGAGAGAAATCGATGACATTGTTCATGATGTTACCCCCGAAGAGAACGAATATTCAAAAGTGAATTTTGATCGGTTGGTTAGTGTGGCTAGCCCGATTCGTGAACTTCCAGAATGCATATTGCTTATTTCTAGGATTAGCAAGGCTTGGTTTGAGCCAGAATTGTGGCCTATTTTACAGTATCACCAGAGGGGTAAGCACTACTAGAAATAGGGCCTTCCTTGACGCGCGAACAATGACACACGCTTTTTTTATGACGCGCAAAAACGTGTGTCATAAAAACTCTTATTTTGAAAATTTCTAAGGGTAGAAGACGCGCATTTTTTAGCGTCATAAAACTTGTGTCATGTAATAAAAAAAAGACACGGAGGACACTTAAACATGGCGCGTCAAGAAGAATGTGTCATTTTATATTTTTTTTCCCGCCCCCTAAAATCACTCTCGCCGCTCACATTTACTTTTGCCCTAAATTTTCCCCAAATACACTTCCACTCCCGCTCCCACTTCCACTCCCGTCGATGTTCTTCCTCCAACTCGTAGGTGTTCTCCGCTCCGGCGACCTAAAATCACACTCTCGTCGATGTATTCTCTACTCCCACTCCCGTTGGTGTTCTCCGCTCCCACTCCCGTCCTTCTTCTCCGCTCCGGCGACCTAAACCACTCCCGCTCCCTTGCCCTCAAATAACTCCTGCTCCGTTGCCCTAAATGACCCCCGCTCCCAATAAGACCTAGCTCCGGCTACCGTGTGCAGCCACTAACAATTTCAGCTCTGTTTATCTCCATAAAACGATTTCAGGTAATTAACTCAACAATTTAGTAAAATTGTTGTGAGATCTTCTGTAGATCTGCTTAATTTAGTAAAATTCTTCTGCCTCTTTTTTTGTTTTGGTCTCTTCTTTTCTTAATCCTTGATTTTCAGATCGTTTCTTCTCGGTTTATGCCTTACTTACTCATCTCTATGTGCTCTAATTTTCTATTTGTTGAGCTTAAAAACTCATAAAACAGTATAACAAAGGTACTGATTTTTTTAACATTGTCACTATTGTTAGGGTTTCAATGTGTACCATAGTTTTGATGTTTTTAAGGGGTTTCTAAATCCTAGTTCATGAACTGGTGTTGCCATTAGCCCCACGGATTAACTCGGAGAACTCTATCAGGTTTCTTTTTTTTCACTCTTAGGGTTTAATAGCTTGCTGCTGTGTGTATTATTGTTCTGGCTGAATCTTACTTGCGAATGGAAAGAAAGATCACGTTCGTGTCTTGTCTTTGTTTTTAATTATCAATTAACTTTCATTAATGTTGAATTTAGATGTGAAACCGATGGAAATTAGTTAGGAAAGAGCCATTGATTTTAGTGACTGTAGTTGAAACTAAATCAAATTTTGGTGTATGTCAACACAAGCACCTGTATTTGGAAAACCACCAAGATCGTTCACTTATGCAGAACTAGAAGTTGCTACTAGAGGTTTTTCTAAAGATAATTTCTTAGGTGAAGGATGCAGCAGCAACAACAGGGAGGTCAAAATAAGCAAGCCTAAACGCCAAGGAAGTCGGGTGATGATGATTCTACTTCAAATATGCAGAGGTCTCTTGTCAAGCCTCTACTGAAAAACACACCAATTTGAACTCGAATTCATGAGGGGGAGTTTGATGATCAATGTCCCATGCAGCAAGCGCCCGCTTAAAGTAGCGGTTCTTCTCAGCGGTGGCGTTGAAAGCAGCGTCACGCTTTGCCTCCTCTATGCGCTGGACACTCCTGCACTGCTGTCTACCTTAAAATTTGGTTCCAGGTACTTCGCCTTTTGATTTGATTGCACATTAGTATCTATCAAGGTTTTTGACAACAGTTTGTGGCTCGAATGGAAGGAATCCTAATGGCTAATTTTGTCAATTGTCATTCAATTTCTAGTTATAGAGTAAGTTATCTGGTTTCACTTTTCCTTTAGGCCACGATTCAAATGTTTAATTTTGATTTTTATGGCAATTGAAGTCAGAACCAAACCACCTAGTGCATTTTAACATTTTAGCTATACCTAGTTGCTGATATGAATTGATATGTCTGCATTAATTTTATCACTCTTTTATTGATCTGTTAGCTTTACACAAGAAAATCTAAGTCTATTATTTGTGTATATTCTTACCTAATTACTCTGCTAGTTCTGGCACTGAATTTTTTTTGTAGGAAGATTTTGAAAGCTTTTGGTCCCAGTGTCCCTAAGAAGATGATTTAACTTATGCGAAAGCTATTTTCAATCAGGTATGCAATGCCAACCTGATTGAATTTTCATGGAACATATAGCCGGGTTTGTTTCTTTTCCCAATGATTTATGTATTATTCTGATTTGAACAATTATATAAGATAATAACAGCACAAAGTTGTATATTACAATTGTCCTATAGGAATGCAAAGAGTTAGAGGAGCTAGATGAGACTGAATTCATAGATTTTAAGGAGTTAAATGCTATTGAGCTGCCACCATATGACTCCAGCATGTTGAGCCAGCTAGACACCTATGTACATTCATCGTCTCATATGGCTTTTACGGATGTTGTACTTTGGTGTTGCTCTCCTCAACATCTAACTTTAAGGTCATCTTTTCCTTTAACTGATTTTGAAGATGTTGTGAAGGTAAGAGTTATATGTGGTTTCTCTAATGAAATATTCATTACCCTTTACTGGATTTAGTCTAAGTTTCTAAAGCAGATGGTTATTTCGCTGTCATTGCTCAGATTCTGTTTGTACACCCCAAGTAAGTAGAGATGTTATATTGTTTCTGTTTGTTATTATATCTACAGTTTGTATGTAAGAAGCTACTTCAACAAGAAGATCAAGGCCATACCAATATTCAAATTGTGTCATGTCCTAAAGGAAAAACAATTAGCTTTATAAAAAAAGAAGGTACACTTTTTTATGAGCTTATTTTATAGAAAAATGTATAACACATTCTGCACCTCACTTTTTATTATACAAAATAGTTATCAAAGAAGAAGCTGGATAATGGAACAGTCAACGGTATGCGGATAACGAGGTTTTTGATGCATTGGATCTAGGAGACTTAATATGTTAGGAAAAAGGTATGAAAGTTAATGGTAAAGATTTATAGTTTATGGCCGAAACTAATGAAAGGTTCTATCATATATATTCTGCCTTTTGATATTAACAGTTGCGGTAATGTTTTGAATCATGACAATGATATCTTGACTATATATATATAGGAGGAGCTTTTGCTTTATTACTGGTTTTCCAAATTACATATCTTTGAGGCTTATTTTTTTTTTGGATTTTGCAAAGTCTAAACGGGCATGTAGGGTAACGGCTCATACCCGATCAGTTTAAAAAATATCAGTTTGCTCCGGTTTTCGAGTTAAAATGGCTTTTTAATACTTACATAGGTAGTAATGTTTTATGTAAAGCTTATTGTATATGGTTCTTGTTTCGTTCTATTTTCAATAAAAAGTCAAATGATAGAAGATGTAGAGAGACATGGCAGTGGCAAATTTAATTTTAATTTGTCGGAATTTGTATACATGATAAATGCCAAAGTTTCCTGAATTATAGTTGAATGATTTGAAGCTTTAAATTAATCTGATCTATGTTCTTTTATTTTTCCCTCGATATAGTTGTGTAGTTTTGATTGTAGGTTCATTAATCTGATATAACTTTTGATATATATTAAGTGTACGTATGAATATGAACCAGCCCTGTATAAAAGCTTTAATAGGCCTCGAGAGATGGAGTGGGGAGAAAGGACAATATTAATTTAATAAAAAATTGACTTTTTGCGGCCGCACATGTGCTTATAATGAGTTTTTTTCTCAATAATTCTATACAAGACAATTATTTTAGCTCTAATTATGGTCTGATATGTATTGATTTTTCTCTATATGCAGGTTTGAACGGTGTTGCTATTTGGTTGCGATGTTGTATTGCCTTTTGTAAGTTTATGTTTATCTCCTTTGACCTATTTGCAGTTGCGTGCTAATTATGTTTAGGTAGTTTGTTATTGTATATTGTTTTTAGTTATGTTAATGCTCTTGTAGTTCTTCAAAGAACTTAGACTAGAACACAAAATCTTGATCTCAATTCTGAATACTTACCTTTGTAGTATTTGTAGTTCTTTGTTTGTAGTTCCGTTCATATAGAAAGGCTCAATGCTTGGTCTGTTTCTATTTGATTACCTAATAGTTGACAGCTATTTTTTTTCTTTGCCTTAATATAGTTGTGTAGCTTAAAGAAAAAAAGCAATTAAAGAATAGGTACTTGTGGATGCAGAGTGCACTCATGACGGTTCAATCAAACACCTCTAGAAATTTGAAAGTTTGGGATGGACGACTCTGAAGCGTCGGGTTTTGGATGCAGAGAGAACTGATGATCTGGCTGTTCTTCAGGTAGTATTGGTTATCATGTTAAGGTTTTATAATCACCAAGTTTATCTCATCTTAAAGGCATTTTTGACTTGATACAGTTTCGGCTTTTGACTAATTATACTATATATAGTTTTACAAGTTATAAATAGAATTTTAACCCTTTTTGAACAGGTTTCTAAACGGTACTGTTCTAGTGCTGCTGTTAGTGTGAAGAATGGTACTGTTCAGCCTACTTGGGAAAGGTTTTGATTGGGTGACAGAGATGGACACAGAAACGAAGGGTAGGCTCACTAAGATCATGCTGGAAGACAACAGGTGTGTATCCTCTTTCAAATGAATGCAGATGAACATCTGTTTTTGTTTTTTTACATACGCCTAATTTACACCAAGGCTGAAAATATTGACACTTCAAAGATCATGCTGATTTGTTATGTTTATTATTTTCTTACATGTTGTTGCTATTGCTGAATGCCTGAATCAAATTTTTATTTTTTATTAGTTTCTAGTTTTTTAAAAACCAAGATCTCCAAACATTAATATTTTTAACTAGATTTGGACAGATTTGTAAGAGGTACTCAGGCAAGGAGTTTTAGTCCTTGAACAGGACAATGTAAGTTTTCTCATATTCAAATGCTCTTTGATTAATCTGTTAGCCCAAGGTTTATGTTCATTTTGATATAGACTTCTCTAAGTATGTATTAATTTTGGATGATAATCTCGTAACATAATTCTACAAATGGGCTACAAGTTGATCATGTGTTATTGAAATCTAAAACAATTTTATGAATCGGAAAAATATTAAATACTCATCAACATACCCTATATACAAAACACAAGTAATGTAGTAATATCGTTGAGGAATTTTATCATACATACAAGAGCAAAAATTAATGTAGAATAAAACAATTAAACATGAGGTTATAACCCATATAACATGGTTCATTTAGCTACCTATTTTTGTTTATAGTTTTAGCTACTGGAATAACTTGTTTATGTGACCTGTTTACATGTACTAAAATTATGTCATGATTAATGCAGCCACAAGAAAGGAGGTTATGATTAATTTAGTAATGAAATTTTGCTTAGTTCCGTGCAGGTGGGAGTGCTTGAAAGACTTGCTTCTTGGTTGCTGGACAGATGGCATATTGTGTAGTTTTAGAATGCTTGTTATCAAAGGACCAAGGTTTTCATCTTTGCAATTAGTTATATTTTTATGAATTTGAACTATATTTTTGCAGATGTGTAACTAATGACAGCAGCAACAACAACTAGTAAAGTATTGATAGTATAGTGTTTATATTATGTATTAATTAGTTCATAGTTTATTTTTTTATGTAAACTCATGTTAAGTTTGTAATGCTTACTATATATATATAAAATGCATTATTTTGTTGTAAGTGTATTGTATTTTGTATTGAGGTTAATTGCCATTTAATGTGGAAATTAGTGATTTACAAATAAATGTTTTTTTTTAATTTTTTAAAAACATTCTTGACGCGCAAAAATGCGCGTCATTGTTCGCGCGTCAAAACTTCTTGACACGCATTTTGCGTGTCAAGAAGCTTCTTGACCCCGGCTTCCTTGACGCGCATTTGCGTGTCAAGAAGACCATTTCTTGACACGCAATGCGCGTCATAAAATGCGCGTCATCGTTCGCGCGTCAAGAGCTTCTTGACACGCATTTTGCGCGTCAAGAAGCTTCTTGACCCCCGCATCCTTGACACGCATTTGCGTGTCAAGAAGGCCCTTTCTTGACGCGCAATGCACGTCAAGAAAGCCAGTTTTTGTAGTAGTGA
>JBCNJP010011699.1:0-15184 GCA_039602395.1 Deinandra increscens subsp. villosa
CTATAGTGTCGCCCGATAGCTAGCTAAACTGACTGACCTGCACGAGCTCAGGGCCAGTTTCGCTTGGCCAGCGAAACTGCCAGCGAAACTAGCCTCTGATATAAATAATCTTAATAAACCCTAGTTCACCATTTTGCCTCATTTCACACAAAAACACACAACTCTCCTGAAACTCCTGGACCAGCTGATTCCAACCAAGAACCACCAAGAATCAGCTATCATTCTGAGTTGTGAAGATCATCCATCGATCCCAGATTCCAACCAAGAACCACCAAGAATCAGCTGATTCCAACTTGAAGTGCTTTATGGGAAGCACTTGCGAATTACCAAAACAACGATTTCTAAAACAAAACTGAAAATACTTTTGAGATTCATGAGAATCCAGTAAACCTTTTAATATGGCTAGTGTAGGTTAAAGTCTAAACCACATGATATCACATGTTTTCTAAGGATGCCTTGAAACTTAAAAGTCCTCAACTAAATTGTACCATTAATTGTAAAGCGAGGGGATGTTGGGTAGATCTACTGGAGTTTGACAAACTCCGCCCCGTGGCACGGGGAGTGCACGGAGGTACAATATCAGCCTATTTGACCGTGATCCCGAGAGGACACGGGGGAGGCAAAACCGCGATGACGTAGGTCCGCAGTACTAGATGGCGCGGCCACTACATTAATTTATGGTCAGCTTTGGTGCAAACTTCCTTAGTGCATGGAACAACGGATTAGCTACCCGCGATATCGGTTGAGCACTTTAACTTTACAAAACTAGTTCATACCCGATGACGTAGGTCACGGACAATTCCTTTATAAACTAAGACTTAACATTTAGCATTTCTTTTCACAAACGAATACTATGTAAGTATACTTTGATACAAATTATGATTATGAGACCGGGCCAATGCATGACAAGCCCACTGTGAACTCACCAACCGTTAGGTTGACACTTGCGTGGTTTAAACTTTTGCAGATCGCTAAGGAGTATCCGGAGCGGGTTGGCATGGCACGTGAAGACCATTTTATTTCTGTTAAACTTAACTGAGAATTTTAAACAAAGAATTTGTAAAGCACGTGGTTAGTGCTAAGACAATATTTTATTCCGCTGCGTTTGTATTTGAGACTTTACTTTATAACTGATTTTTGAACTAACTCTGATTCATTTAGTATTTGTAACTAATGGTTGTGGATCCTGGTCTAGCCGCACCCCTTAACGGTATAAACTCCGTTAGCGGTTATTTGGGGGTGTGACAACATCCAAGTGGGAAGAGGGAGAAAGCATACCCGAAGACATCATATGATCAACCTGTGCATTTTGTAAGTTGGATACAACACCACCAAGTTATCATAAAAAACTGTATAAGATAAACCATCATATATCAAAAAATTATAATCCTGATATGCATAATTAAGATATGAACAAAGCATAAAATGATTTGCAAATAGGATGAACCGGATTTTTTTTTGTTGGCCTTTATATAAGCAAACTCTAAAAAGAATGTTTGCATATGATCAACCACATAGTGTGCGCCCATTACATAAAACGACAACACTATTAAACTTGATCTGCAAACATTTTCAAAAATGCAATATATTAATCTCTACAACTATTAAAAAGATTAAATAATTGTTTGTGAAATATCTACATCCAGGTTTTCTGTAGTGGAAAGCCTCCCAATATGATGAAGTATATCTATTCTATACTAACTTTGTGCTACAACCAAAGAGGTAAGAATCAAACATAGACATAATAGTGTAATTCCTAATCTGACATGAAGTTAAATACTATTTTAATTTGTGAACCATGTATAAGGTGTTGCTAACACTTAGTGAACAACAATCATAGATAACAATAGTATTTTTTGGTGAATTATTTTCTATGTGAGTGACACATGAGCCACAGTGTTTGTAAGTACGTACATAACGAAAAATGGGAATGGTTAATGACATCAGGATACTTGATCATCATGAAGAAGCTCATCCTTAAATAAGAAACAATCAATTAGGAGATGATGCAAATATCATAATGGAGTGAAAGTGAATAATGATAAGAACATAAACAATTGGTAACACAGATTAAAGAACTCCATACTTGTTAAAATGAAAACAGATCCATGAAGTCAACAATTAAGATATATGAACATTAACAATGATGAAAACATATATTAAAGATGAATAAAGCCTAAATATAAACCAAAAAAGCACAAATATCCAATAACAGATCCATGAACTCAACAATCAATGAGTTCATCAGATTGATAAAACAACAGAAGTAGCATTGATCAAATATCCAATAAAGCACAAATATAAACCAAAAAGGTCACTTATTCATCAACAATAAAGTTGCAGTTCTATATTTAAAACAACAATACGTAGACAAACAAATTAAAGGAAGTCGATAGCCCACATATAACATATAAGTGGTTTATATATGCACACAATTAAGCCATAGCATCTGATTTCAAGTCCAATGTACAAAGACATCTGGAAAATAAAAAAAAAAAACAAAGAAAACATGATTCGGCCATACAGCAGAATATTATATCGATCTAGGGTTTTATAGCACTATGATAATTAGCAAGTAAATATATGAATTAACCAAAACAAAAACGTTGAATCATCTATTAGATGTTTATGATAAAAAAACCCTAAACAAAGCGAACGCAAAATCGAGCGACTATTTTAACCGTAAAATTTTGATAATCTATGTACATATTGATGATCGATTTATCAGATTCGAACGAAAAAATTGACATAAAGTTTGCGATTAAGAACATTAGATAAAGGAACTTGACCCTAAATATCGATTAAAAGATCGCAACGAATAGATTACGGTACTGATTAACATACCTGTTTGAATCACCCATTAAAGCTTCAAAGATCCGTAATCGAAGCAAGCGAGCAGATCAGGCCGAGTAATCGGAGGATAGCAGTAGACGAGATGGACGAATCGTCGCGTGGAAGGCTGGATAATGAGAGGGACGATCAGTGAACGGAGCGAAGTCTTTGTCGCGTGAAAGAGAAGGAAGAAAGAAATTACGGTTTAGAAAAGGGAATAGTCGATAAGGAGTTTGAAACGGGTCATAAGATCCGACCGAATTTCTTGATTTTTTTCTAGGCGGGAATTTGAGGAAGGGGGGGGGGGGGGGCTGTGGTGATGCCACATAAGCACAAAGAAATTTGTTTATTAAAATATATGATATAGGGAGAGGATCATTTGAGAACCAATTTGATTTGAGAACTAAAAAAAACTAATTTGAGCCACAAGTTTATTTACATGTATCCCCCCTCCCATGAATTGTAGTGCCCCCCCCCCCCCTTGAAATTTGTGGTTGATATTTAGTTCTTAAAAGTTCTCAAAATAAAAAGTTCTCATTTGAACCTAACCCTATATATATATAGGGTTAGGTTCAAATGAGAACTTTTTATTTTGAGAACTTTTGAGAACTAAATCTCAACCACAAATTTCAGGGGGGACCACTACAATTCATGGGAGGGGGGATACATGTAATAAACATGTGGCTGAAATTAGTTCTTTTTAGTTCTCAAATCAAATTGGTTCTCAAATGATCCTCTCCTTATATATATATATATATATATATATATATATATATATATATATATATATATATATATATATATATATATATATTGGCTGAGGTTCATTGTAGACACTTTCGCATGTGAAATTACTCTTTTTCACATGTGAAAGTTTCTAATTAATGAGAAAAAAGAAAAAAAGAAAAAAGAAAATTAATCACAACCATTAGATCAAGAGATCTAATGGTGAAAAAGGGTGTCTACCTGTCTACACTTATGGGGGTGTCTACAATGAACTTTTCACTATATATACATATATATATAGGAGAGGATCATTTGAGAACTAATTGGTTGAGAGAACTTTTGAGAACCATTTTAAGTCACTAGTTATATTTACATATACCCCCCTCCCATGAATTGTAGTGGTCCCCAAATGAAATTAGTGGTGGAGATTTAGTACTCAAAAGTTCTCAAAACAAAAAGTTCTCATTTGAACCTAACACTATATATATATATATATATATATATATATATATATATATATAGGGTTAGGTTCAAATGAGAACTTTTTGATTTTGAGAACTTTTAAGAACTAAATCTCGACCACACATTTCAGGGGGGACCACTACAATTCATGGGAGGGGGTATACATGTAATAAATATGTGTCTCAAATTAGTTCTTTTTAGTTGTCAAACCAAATTGGTTCTCAAATGATCCTCTCCCTATATATATATATATATATATATATATATATATATATATAGGGTTAGGTTCAAATGAGAACTTTTTATGTTGAGAACTAAATCTCAACCACAAATTTCAGGGGGGCCACTACAATTCATGGGAGGGGGGATACATGTAAATAAACTTGTGGCTCAAATTAGTTCTTTTTAGTTCTCAAATCAAATTGGTTCTCAAATGATCCTCTCCCTATATATATATATATATATATATATATATATATATATATATATATATATGTATATATATATATATATATAGGGTAAGGATCCTGCGAAAACTCTTTTTTTTTCCGAAAACCGAAAAACTAACACTAAAACCTTCATAACTTTTACATACGTTAATATTTTTCTATGAAACTTGCACCAAAAATCTTAAAATTCTATTGTCTTTGATTCTGGAAAATAAATTGATATTTCGAAGAAAAAAAATTAGTGCACATGTGTATTATTAGTGCACATGTGCACCATTTTCATTAGTACTACACAAATGAGAATTGTCATGCGAAAACATATTGTTTAGGTTAAAAACATTTAAAAAAACTAAAATATTCATAGAACTAATGATAATTCTACATATGCACTATAACTATTAGTTATAGTGCACATGTGTAGCATAAAATTTAAAAAAATTTAAAACGTTAAATATATTTTCAGAGTTAAAGATAACATAATTATAAGATTTATGGTGCAATTTCTCTTTTAAAATATTAATGTATACGACACGTATAAAGTGCTTTATTATTAGTGCACATGTGCACTAATAAAAAACCACGAAAAAATAACAAAATTATAACGTATTTGATGCGATTTTTCTAAAAAAAAACATTAACGCATACTATATGTATGAGTTTTATTATTAGTGCACATGTGCACTAATAAAAAAACGACAAGACGTTAAAGTTTTTTTTTTAATTTTTCCAGAATTAAAGAACTCATAATTCTAAGGTTTTTGGTGCAATTTTTTTTTTAAAATATGATCCTATGAAAAAGTTATGAAGGTTTTAGTATTAGCTTTTAGGTTTTCGCAAAAAGATGTGGTTTACTGGTTTTTACATGATCCTTACCCTATATATATATATATATATATATATATATATATATAGGAAGGATAAAATGAAAACCTCTCCGAGTTTGGAAAACCGTGAAAACCAAGCTAAAAAATTCGATTTTTGTTCCGATTTTTTTTATGGTGATTCTCTAAGTTAAAAAAAAAACCTCTTTATGCAAAAAAGTTAAAAAAAAAACGCCTACTAAATTTTAAAAAAAATATATATTTTATAACCGATATTACATATGTAACAGTGCCCTGTTACATATTTAACATCAGTTATAAAATATTTTTTTTAAAAAAAATTACTAGGCGTTTTTTTTACTTTTTTGCATAAAGGGGGGTTTTTTAACTTAGAGAATCACCATAAAAAAAATCGGAACAAAAAACGATTTTTTTAGCTTGGTTTTCACGGTTTTCCAAACTCGGAGAGGTTTTCATTATGTCCCTCCTATATATATATATATATATATATATATATATATATCAAATTTCAAAATAATATATGATACATATATTATGTTAAATATAAAATAACTTAAATAAATCAGTTATTTAAGCTATTAGGGATTGATTTAAATTGATTTAGCTTATATAATTATCATATCAGCTTAATCTATAAAGAGGGATCAAACCTCATAATTCATAATGCTAGAAAATCACAAAAAGAGAGAGAGTGAGGCCTAAAAGTTTCGGCCACCCCTCCCCCTCCTTACGCAGCCACCGCTGCCACCATCGAGCATTCACGAGTCGTGTATTCTCGTCGGTCTTCTGGAAAGGTATATTAATTATCTTTCTACGTTTATTATTTGGTTTTGTCATAATAGTTATGAGATCAAAACCCTAATCGTGAAACAGTCATCTAGCGAGACTGTTTATTGAACCATCGTGTCTCGTTTGGTTTAATCATGACTAGTTCTTATTCTGTTTATTCGAGTTGTTTGGATCACTGGTGGGATCAATTGTGAATTGACCTTGTGTACATGCTTCCACCACGTGACTCTAAAATTTAAAATCGTACACAAAGTTCCAACAGTCGAGATATATAGGTAAAGGAACTATGGATATTTTTCGTGTACAACAATCCAATTAAAACCGAATTGGAATGAAGATGAATATGAACAAGATTCAAGTCAATTTGATTTCAATTTATTTTGATTTGATTTGTGTATTTGGCTTCGAAAAGGGTCTAGATAAATTGGGGGATAAAACCCACACAAAATTTGGTTTAAAGCTAGTTAAATTGGTGAATTGGATAGCTTAAAACCCGATTTTTCAAGCAAAAACGCGTTCTGATATGGTGTGATGGTCGTGTTTCGGGAACCATGGGATGGAACTGGTCACATGGCGCAAGCAGGATGGGCCAGGAATTTTTATTTTTTCTTTTTTAATTAATTAATTAACCATTTAAATATTTACATCGAAAATGATCATGGAACAACATAATGAAGCATATGAAATGTGAATAAATAAATACACGAAATTCTCCAATGAACATTGAATCAGAAACCGAAATTACACGAAAATTCAAAACGGGTCAGGTTTTTCGAATCGATAAAATGCAATATTACACTGTAACCGAGTTACCGGTCACCTTTCCTTAACCGTGTGAGCCGATATTTTGGTCATCATATGGTTAATAGCATTGAATCAAGATGGTAGGGTTTGGTTCCCGATCTGACAGTCCAGTATGCTTTTTGCAACATTGACAAACATGATATTCAGATGGCTAATCTCTTACTTTACGTTGATGATATTATTCTCACCGTCTCACATACAAAACTCCTTCAGGATCTTATTCCATTACTTTTTTAGGATCATGTTATAATTAGTCTTGAAAATTGTATGAGGTAAAACGTACTCGTGTGGCTTATTTCTAACCTAAGAATTACCAATATTCTTGCTTAAGCTAGCATGTAGAACTATAGACCAAGTTCCACCTCTTGTGACATGGATACCAAACTCAGTGTCACCGTTAGCGATCTCATACCAAATAGAAAACTGTATCACAATGTTTTGGGAGCATACACTACCTAATTTTTACTCGCCCTAACATTGCCTATGTAATTCAACAGTTTTGTCTTTTTTATAAGTGCATCTTGGGATCCACATTTTCAGTACCTCAAATGCATCTTGAGATACCTCAAAGGTATTTTATCTCACGATCTACCTATTACCCATTCAGGTCTAGTAATCTTATAGCGTATTCTGATACTGGTTAGGGTAAGGGGTTGTTCAAAATCTAGACGTTCGATGGTTATCGTGTGTTTGAGGAACATGGCCATCCCGCTCTTGGGATCCACATTTTCAGTACCTCAAATGCATCTTGAGATACCTCAAAGGTATTTTATCTCACGATCTACCTATTACCCATTCAGGTCTAGTAATCTTATAGCGTATTCTGATACTGGTTAGGGTAAGGGGTTGTTCAAAATCTAGACGTTCGATGGTTATCGTGTGTTTGAGGAACATGGCCATCCCGCTCTTGGGATCCACATTTTCAGTACCTCAAATGCATCTTGAGATACCTCAAAGGTATTTTATCTCACGATCTACCTATTACCCATTCAGGTCTAGTAATCTTATAGCGTATTCTGATACTGGTTAGGGTAAGGGGTTGTTCAAAATCTAGACGTTCGATGGTTATCGTGTGTTTGAGGAACATGGCCATCCCGCTCTACTATAAAGGCCATATACAAGGGTTTTTGCTAACATTGTAGTCAAGGCGACCTAAATACTCGATCTTCTAGTCGAACAACATGCTCCTACTAGCAATACCAACTTGATTTTTGGTGACATTTGTAATAATGTTTCTGCAATGTATCTATTGGTTGTTCAGCATTAGCAAACCAAACAATTGGAAATAGATATAAAATTTATGCGAGCCAAGGTACGCTAGGGTCCATTAGCGTTGTGCATATTCACGTTGATTATCAATACCCAAACATGTTTAGAAAGAGGCTCCCATAATTCCATGAGCACTATTCTAAAGATCGCATTCCAACATTCTTGTTCTGAAAGAGGCTCCAATAACCCCATATCTTTAATCTGTTTATTCCCTTGTATTTATCTGATAAATATAGTTTCTTAAACAAACCTATATTTATACCACTTTGTGATAAATGAGAATACACTGAATAATCCATCATTTCACATCCAAACAACGTATACCATGCTTTTTAATTTTTTAAAAAAAGACATCACATCACTAGATCGACGGTTTTCTATCTTTTCTGTCATTTATTTGGTTTCTTGTACCGAAAGACCATTAATTGTAGTAAGAAAATACATATATGGTGTCAAGGTACACCTACCATGACCTAAAGCAAATCAAATATCTACAACTCATGCAAACTGCTGGCTTACATTAAAAAGATGCTAGAAAGGAATCCAACCCTCATCTTTCTTTTGCGGTAACAGCAACAAAACAGATTCGATCTCTCAACTTTCGGTGCATGTTTGGCCACCTCGGCTGACCGTACAGTTAATTGCTGCTTCCGGGCTCTAACCATTTCCAGCATCTTGTTGGTGACTGCATTTTATTGAAGTCTGGAGGTATATCATTCATGGTAAACTGGCGGAACGTTTCTTGTACTTGCTTTTAGCCAAGTTCAAAAGGAAGTCTGTGAATATATGTTCATATTCGGGCATTTTACCATACCCTGCAAGTGTAACATCCGAAAAGTTTCATAAGTTCGAAAACTGGATTCAACATATATTTAGATTAAAAGCATGATAATGATCGCTATTTCAAGAAATATGATTTACCAGGAAAATAATTTATATCAATCACATAAAAGCGATCTCTGGTTCCATGCTCACGAATCATATCCAAGTTGAACAAATGAAGTCCCTGCACCGAACAATGTACAGAATACAGATTGTCAAGAAGAGAGTTAGTAGGAGACCGTTTTTATTGCTTTCTGTTAAAGAAGAATAAAGCTTCTTCTAGAATGTCAAGTGGATAAGTAAATATACAAGTGGATAGGTAGGCATGATAGAGAACTAAATTACCACAGGTAGGCATGTAAAAGCTGTCATTTAGTCAGGACTCTCTTTGCTATATATACTATGTAAATGTAATGAAAGAAGTATCAAGTAAATACACAAGAAAGCAATTCAGTTAAGATCACGTGTTCATATATTCTGATTACCGAATTACAAGGTATCAGAGCCTTGTTCCCAGCTCAGTTTCAGTCCCTGCAGCTCAGTTTCAGTCCCTGAAATCCGATCCCAGCTCCTGTTCGTTTCTCAAGTCCTGTTCCGGTCAGAAACTCCCTGCCCCCGTTAAAATCCTTCTTCGAGCCACCTGCGAACCTCACCTCCACCACCATTAATCTCGTCGCCCCATCAATTACAAAACCCATGAAGCTCGCCGCCAGAAACTGCTCCACGCGCCTCCCATCCTTCACACGCGCCTCCGCCACAGTCCCACGCGCCGACGCGTGAGGGAGCGTAGTCGGCCGGAATCTTGCCGGATTTTCGCAATCGTCGTCGTCTGACCTCCTGGTGCCTTTTGCAGCATCAATTTCAAGTTTTCACAGTAAACACATTCCTGTCCATTTTTGTACATTTCTTGACTCAAAATGACAGACCCAGAGGGTGATAACGTCAAGAATGTTAACACCACCACTAATGCCTTTGATGTTCTATCAATGGCACCAAGACTCACTGATAATAAGCTTAATGGCTCAAACTTCTTTGAGTGGAGCAAAACTATTCGGATTTACCTCCGAAGCATTGGAAAGGACTCTCACCTCGAATCTGATCCTCCCACTGATACAACTAAAACTCTATGGATGCAAACTGATGCAAAGCTTTTTCTACAAATCAGAAATGCCATTGATGTGTCTGTTCTGTCACTCATCAATCACTGTGAGTATGTAAAAGAATTAATGGGATATTTGGACTTTCTATATTCTGGACAAAGTAACATATCTAGAATATACACTGTTTGCAAAACCTTTCATCGGGGGGAGCAAGTTGACAGGTCCTTAACATCTTATGTTATGGAATTCAAAAAGACGTATGAAGAGTTAAACTCTCTTGTACCTCTTAGTGCTGATGTTAAGGTTATGCTAACCAGTGCACTGTTCGATGCTGTGGAGATATGAGCTGGAGTACTCTCATTACGTAGGATTCGAGCAAACGTTTCTTGAAGGGTTGGAATCTTGGATTCATTCAGAAGCTGAGATCTGATGTTGTCAAACTCAGGTCGTAAACCTGTTAAGAAACTCATCACAGCTATTCGTTCCCTTTGAGTTAATTCATTCTGATGTTTAGGGTCCATGTCCTGTTGTGTCCAAGTCTGGTTTCAAGTACTTTGTTTTGTTTGTTGATGACTACTCCCGTGTAACTTGACTTTATTTAATGAAAAGTCGTTCTGAAGTATTCACTCACTTTTGCTCATTCTATAGTGAAATTAAGACACAATTTAATGTCTCCGTTAAAACATTGAGAAGCGACAATGCAAAAGAATATCTATCAGAATCTTTTCAAACTCATTTTTTGAAAAATGGCATACTTCATGAGTCATCGTGTGTGGATACACCAGCTCAAAATGGAGTTGCCGAACGTAAGAATAGCCATCTTCTTGAAGTAGCCCGAGCACTCTTATTTCAAACAAAAATGCCAAAGACATATTGGGCTGATGCGGTATCCACTGCTTGTTTTCTAATAAATCGTATGCCATCCGTTATCCTAAACCATGACATCCCATACTCGGTTTTGTTTCCAACGAAACCTGTGTTTCCAATTGCCCCTAAAATCTTCGGCAGCACCTGTTTCGTTAGAGACACTCGGCCTCAACTCTCAAAATTAGACCCCAAATCTCTCAAATGTGTATTTGTAGGGTACTGTCGACTCCAGAAAGGTTACCGATGTTATTCTCCTACCCTTCAAAAATACATTGTCTCAAGGGATGTCACCTTCCATGAGAATGTTCCATTCTTCGAAACAGTTGTCACTCCCCAGCCAGACCCGTCTGAAGAGTACCTCCAATACTCGTTCAAAGAATACCTTCATCCACCTCCTGTACCTAACCCTTTACCTGAACGCATTCCACCACAAGTACCAGGTCCTGCAGCTCCGGATCAATCACCTGTCATTCGAGTATACGAGAGACGAAATCAGCTTCCATCAGATTCTGCTCCTGAACCAATACTTACGTCGACAGATCAACCCAATAATCCTCCTGATTCCAACTCTGATTCTGATCTACCCATTGCCATGCGAAAAGGTAAACGTGCTTGTACACACCCGATTGCTTCCTTTGTTCCGATTGCTTCCTTTGTTTCCTATGATAAATTAATTGCAGCCTCACGCTCGTTTGTTGCCAATCTGGATTCCATCACCATCCCCAAGACTTTGGGGGAGGCTCTTGCACACAACGGATGGCGTAAAGCCATGATTGAAGAAATGGAAGCACTTGATCAAAATAACACTTGGAATCTGGTAAAATTTACCTATCAACAAGAAGGCAATCGGGTGTAAATGGGTGTTCACGGTTAAGGTCAATCCAGACGGTTCATTAGCTCGGTTAAAAGCTCGCCTAGTAGCCAAAGGTTATGCTCAGGTTTATGGCATGGATTACTCAGAAACCTTCTCTCCCGTGGCAAAGATGTCTTCGGTACGTCTCTTTATCTCCTTGGCTGCCACATATAACTGAGATTTGTATCAGCTCGACATCAAGAATGCCTTTCTACATGGCGATCTCCAGGAAGAAGTCTACATTGAGCAACCACCTGGGTTTGTTGCTCAGGGGGAGTCTGGGAAGGTATGTAGACTCAAGAAGTCCTTATATGGTCTCAAGCAATCTCCTCGTGCTTGGTTTGGGAAGTTCAACAAGGTCGTGACAGAGTTTGGGTTAAGAAGAAGCTTTTATGATCACTCGGTATTCTTTGCATCATCTGCTGCTGGTTGCATTTTACTTGTCGTGTACGTAGACGACATAGTAATAACTGGAAGTGATAGAGATGGAATTCAAAGGTTAAAATCATTTCTTGGAAACAAGTTTCAGACCAAGGACCTTGGCACCCTTAAATATTTTCTGGGAATCGAAGTCTCACGAAACAGAAAAGGTATCTATCTATCACAACGAAAGTATTGTCTGGATGTACTTAGAGACTCTAAAATGATTCAGGCAAAGAACTGTGACGCACCCATGATACCAAACGGAAGGTTAGGAGCACATGAAGGTGATCCCCTTGCAGATGCAGAGAAATATAGAAGAATCGTCGGTAAGTTGAATTACTTAACCATCACTCGACCAGATATTGCATTTCCAGTGAGTGTGGTAAGTCAGTTTATGTCATCTCCAAGAACCTCACATTGGGAAGCCGTATGTCACATCCTCAAGTATCTCAAAGGAGCTCCGGGTCGTGGAATCTTATACCAAAATAATGGTCATCACACGGTAGAAGGGTTCACAGATGCTGATTATAATGGGGATCCTACAAGTAGACGATCCACGACTGGGTACTGTATCCGCGTAGGTGGTAATCTGGTATCATGGAAGAGCAAGAAACAAAGTGTTGTCTCCCGTTCAAGTGCAGAGTCAGAATACAGGGCTATGGCACAAACCACGTGTGAACTAGTCTGGGTTCGGAATCTCCTCGGCGAAATTGGGTTTAAACAAAACAAACCCATGAATCTATGGTGCGATAATGAGGCAGCTATTCATATCGCAAATAACCCGGTATTTCATGAAAGGACGAAACACATTGAAGTTGATTGTCATTTCACTCGGGAGAAGCTGGAAGATGGAACAATTGCAACTCCTCATGTACGAAGTGGGGAACAACTAGCAGATGTGTTCACTAAAGCCTTACCTGGATCTAGAATCAGTTATATCTGTAACAAGCTGGGCATGATCAATATATACGCTCCAGCTTGAGGGGGAGTGTTAAAGAAGAATAAAGCTTCTTCTAGAATGTCAAGTGGATAAGTAAATATACAAGTGGATAGGTAGGCATGATAGAGAACTAAATTACCACAGGTAGGCATGTAAAAGCTATCATTTAGTCAGGACTCTCTTTGCTATATATACTATGTAAATGTAATGAAAGAAGTATCAAGTAAATACACAAGAAAGCAATTCAGTTAAGATCACGTGTTCCTATATTCTGATTACCGAATTACACTTTCAAAAATTAAAAGATATAGCAACATAATAAAAGTGGGAAACCATCATGTGGGGTTGGAAGGTTGATGGGTTTCAAATTAGCGGGTTGAATGACGAGCCCAAACACGTCCCATATATTTATGTGTCAAATACAACATCAACCGTAAACAGACACTTGAATCATGCCATCCGAACACAACTCATGTAACCACTTTTATCTACGAGTCCAACAGGTAAACAGGTTGTAATCAACTTTTAAATGGACAACAGGTCATAAGTGGGTCGAGAGTTGAATGATCAGACACAAACACAACCGATATATTTACTTGTGTTAAAGACATTGAAGACCATAACCCGGACACACTTAAAATCATGTAACCCAAACACAGCATGTGTTGTCTATCTAAATGAGTCAAACAGGTTGACGGTATGTAAATGGGTTGGCGGGTTGTAATTAAGTTGTATCCAGGTTAATAGATCATAAACAAGTTGGCGGATTAAATGATTAGCCCTAACACAACCCATATGTTTATTCATGTCAAATACATCAAACCTAACCCAGACAAACTTAAAAAAATGTAACCCAAACACGACTTGTGTAACATGTATATCTAAATGAGTTAAACAAGTTGACTGTTTGGAAATGGATTGGCGCGCTGTAAACAGGTCACCATAAATGAGTTAAACGGGTTGGCTTTAAAAAGACCAACTAAATGGGATGACAGCCTGTTAGGTTAAGCAGGTTGGCGCTGGAATGCGTTAAGTCCAAAATCCTGGGTGATGCGAGCGTTATGCATTCTTTATAAAAAAAATACCAAGAATTAATTATACATAACAATTTATAAAAACATACTTCAACTAATAAAACTCATTTGTAGAACCCAAAAAAAAATTGTTTAGGTCCAAATCAAGCATAATAACAAAACATATTGGTCACTACTTACTTCCCTAAAGGCTACCCATTTTGCGATGCTTGCATATGCAACGCATCAACCTCGCAACATGGACACGCAACGCAACGCAACACATGCTGTGATGCGATGCAACGCAACTGTCTCATCAACTCATCACGCATTATGCGCGTAATGTAAAACCAAGATGACAGGTTGACCTATTTAATAAAATGAATTAAACTAAACGAATTAAACAGGTCATTTTCAATGTATGTTGCTGTAATTGTAAAAGCGTGAAGGTATGTTACAACTTTGCACAACTATTATGTTTTATTTAATTTGATTAAAAAGGAATAGTAAAATACCAGTCGGTGACGAAGTTCTCTAGCAAGGCGTTCAAGTAAGGCCCGTGGAGGAAGCTCTGCAACACAAGAAAAAGCAAATCAGGTTTCATATACCTTCTTACCACAGGTGATTGACGCCTATGTAACATATTCAACAAAAAGTAAAGACTTACCAGCAATACATGGGTCTAAATCCGCATCATCTGCTGACTGGGTAGCAGAGGAAACCCTTGGAAACCGAAACACGCCAGCACTTCTTGACAGCTCACGCTTGCTAACGTCAGGTAAAGAAAAACGACGAACAACCTTAATTGCATCCCCGACAATGTACACTTTAAACAGAACACCTCCTACAAACACCCACATCACCAATAATAACCAGTTCAAGATATATATATTATATAACCATAGAGGGTCGTTCAATACAAAATCAATTCTATGTAGACTATTACTAGAACCACATAAACACTTGTACATAATGCTTTAGGGAGAGGATCAT
>JBCNJP010011700.1:0-15182 GCA_039602395.1 Deinandra increscens subsp. villosa
TCGCGGACGAAAATTCTTCAACAAGGGGATGATGTGACGACTGAGATTTTTTTTCTTTTCTTTTTCTTTGTGTCTAACTCATTACTGAAACCTCGAATTTTAAACAGTTAAAAACTTAATGGGTAAATAATGTATATCCGCTTAAAAAACTGTGCCTTCCGGGTAATTAAATGAGACTTTGACTTTGTTGACCCGGAAGTTCAGGCGGAACCCATTTTCTCCTTTATTTTAAAAACAAAAATTCTTCCGTCTGAACATCAAGCGGACAAATTTTCCGCTTGAAAGAATTGTTTTCAAAATAATTTTCCACATCATATTTAAAGCATATTTCCGGTTGAAGTTCACCCAGTGAATTTCAAAAGTTTTTTTTCTGAGGTTGTACCTGAACTTGAACCGGAAATCCAAAACACTTGGTTTTTGAAAATTTGTGTTAATTATCCATAGCTTTAACAGCAGTTACTGACTATGAACTAAAATGTTGTCTGATTAACACTAAAGATTTTCATTTTCTTTTTCTTTTTGTATCAAGAGACGGGCTCTTGAGCACATGCGTCTCTTTTATTAAAATTGTGAAAAGTCCTATTCAAAGTTCATCATCCCAATGGCTGTGATGAGGTAGAAGAATCTTGTCTCATCAAAGGCTTTTGTAAACAAATCTACCAATTGATGATCAGTGTGAACTTTGAATAGTTTGATTAAATGCTTTTCTGCACAATCTCTAATAAAATGATACCTTATGTCAATGTGTTTGGTTTTGGAGTGCTTCACTGGATTGTTGATGATTGAGATGTCACTGTTGTTGTCTGCAAGAATGGGAGTTTCCATGAATGTGATCCCATAGTCAAGCACTTGATTTTGGATCCAAAGGACTTGGCTACAACAACTTGAAGCGGCAATAGACTCAGCTTCTGCAGTTGAAGTGGAAACACAAGTTTGCTTCTTGCATTGCCAAGAGACAAGTCTTTCTCCTAGAAATTGACATCCTCCTGATGTTGATTTCTTATCTATATCACATCCTCCATAGTCACTGTCTATGAATGCTTTGAAAGAGAAGTCAGAGTTCTTGGGATACCACAAACCCAGTTTTGATTGCCCCTTCAGGTACTTGAAAATTCTCTTAACAGCTAGCATATGTGACTCCTTTGGTGAGGACTGATATCTTGCACATAATCATACACTAAACATGATGTCAGATTTGCTAGCAGTGAGATACATCAGGGAGCCTATCATAGCTCTGTACAAGTGCACATCCACTAGCTTGCCACTTAAATCATTGGTTAACTTGTGGGAAGTGGAGATGGGAGTTTTGGCACTTGAACAAGTTAGCATGTCAAATCTCTTCAGCATGTCTTGGATGTACTTTGATTGGTTCAGAAAGATACCATCTGCAGTTTGCTTCACTTGCAGCCCTAAGAAGAATGTTAATTCTCCCATGGAGCTCATTTCAAATTTGGACTACATCTGTGACAATCCGACTTTTCAGGCCATTTTCTGACATTAACTGAACGTAAACCGTATTAAATGTTGTGTGAACATTTATGTGTTGACTTGTTGACTTTAGCAATTAGGGTTTTGTGTAGCAATCACTAAACGAGCATGCACTTAAGTTTGACGTTTGATATTCTTGTTCTATGATTTTATGTAAATCGTATGTTACGATTTCCTGTGAACGTTGCTTCATTTTATGTGACAATTGTATCTTATGATTTTAGGTGATAAATATAAATATATGTATATATATAAAACATAATTTAATCACATTTATGATCTTATGTAATTTAAAGACTCTAATTACAAGTTATCAATCATGGAGTTATGTATTTTAATTATATATGAGTTATAGAATTAAAACCTATGATTTTATGTGAAAATTAAATGGAGAAGTGGAATTATTATTTATGATTTTATGTACTCGTTTAAGTTTATATTTTTCTTATAAACGTTATACAATTTAAATTTTTGACGTTCCTCGTTTATTTGTTCCTTTGTTAACCTCCGTTAGAGCCGTGATCTTTTATAAAACTTCGAGGGCTTGTTCTGTCAATTACCAAACATGATTTTAATTAATAAAAACCTGGAGGGGCTATTCTGTAATTCTCTCAAACCCCTTTTCCTAGATTGTAATCTTGAGGGACTGAAAGTGTCAATTTACAAAACTTAATTAAATGGAATTTACGACAATTGAAGCCGTGAAACAGTCGGCGGTTCATACTCATAACCGAACACCATCATCAACCCATCGGTTTCAATCCTCCACCATAACTCTCCAATCCAATGATATACATTCATCATTTTGCAAAAACACAACCTCCTCCTTCAATCTCTCGTTCTCTCTCTGTTTCCGTTTTCTTTTTTTTCTTCTTTTTCTTTTCCGGCGATAAGAAATCACCACAGACACCACCATTGGAGCATTGTTCCACCGCCACTGCGACCGTCGTCCTCCCTTGAGTAGCCCAGGGATCTCAGTCACGTGAAAGGAGCAACGACAGAGAGTTCGAGTTCGAGTCTCGTTCGTGTTCGGGTTTCGTTTCGGTGTGTAAAACTCGGCAATCCCTCATCTTCGACTCAAGGTAAATTCTCCACTGTGTTAGTCGCACATTTTCTGAGTTTATTTGTGTTTTTCGCGATTTTCCGGTGACCGGAATAAAACTCCGGCCACCGGAGTTCTTAATGAAGAAGATGAGGTCGGACACGTACAAGTTTTATATTTCCGTTCCTGTATTAAAACCAGACGCCAATCTGGCATGTTGGTTTGAGCGCTGGACTTGTATGTAAGGGACGCGGGTTCGAGTCCCGTCGTCACCATTTTTTTTATCCCTGATTTCCTTTAAACTCGATTTCTGGTCGCGGACTAGATATAAAAGCGTTTTGATCAGAGAAATGACACAATCGGAATCCTGGCCGGATGGTTAAAGTCTTGGCTGTGGGTCTGGGAGGTCACGGGTTCGAACCCAGTGACCTCCATTGTTTTTATTTTGGTTGTTTTTGTATTGTTTTGAGCATTTGGTGGCTAGATTTAGTATCAAAATTGTTCCCTAACATATCTTAAACTCGTAAAAATATACTTGAGACGTTTAAACCTCGTAAATCATATTTTTAGTTATAGAACATGTTTAACTTGTCAATTTAAAGTAAAAATATAGTTTTTAAACATCCATGTATATATTTCTTGAGATAAAACTTTGGGTTTATCTAAAAAGGATAAATATATATATATATTCATTGTGTAAACTATTATATATATATATATACAAGACGTTGGATTGAAACGAAGTAATATTTTGTGTAAACATTAAAATGTTTTTTTTAGGAAACTATTAAAAAGCGTTGTTTTGATTAGAAACACGAAATACTCGGTTTTAGATTATGTTTCACCATAAATTGTTGTTCTTTTCAAAATAAATATTTAAATCATTGGATTTAACATATTTATGAATATATATATATATATATATATATATATATATATAACTTGTTAAAACTTTATTATTAACGTCACTTGAACATTTATTTAAATATATATATAATATATATGTATTTACTTAGAAAATATATATTAAAGATATATATTGGATTTTCTCGCGTTATTTCGATAATCGCTCGGATTTGGCACACGTGCCATCCTCGACTTATTCCGGACTTCACGATCCTTCGATTTTATCGTTTACGTTAGACTTGATAGTTTATAGAACACACACTTATACTTGAATGCTCGTTAGGTGATTGATTGCTTGCACAAGACTCGTTCTTGCTACTTGAATTAACTGTTTGTCTGGAAACTTTGCCGAGCAACCTAAGGTGAGTTTCACGGCCCCATTTTACTGTTTTAAATCCTGTTGGGGGAGATTAACATGCACGATTTATACAACTGAGATAATTAGACTTTTATATATCACTTGAAGTACTTGTAGCACATTGATACAACAAAGTCCTTCTTATGGTACCGTTAATATTAATGACGATAGCGGGAGATATATTGTAGTACTACTGGGTCTGACAAACCCCACCCGGGCCAGTCGCGCTGGCATGATCGGATATCGAACGGGTGTTATATTCGTCCTAAACACAACAAGGCAAACTGGCAAACTGTAAACAACTGTTAGCTTCGGTGACCATCAACGTGCGAAGTTTCATGTATATAGCCTAGCTAGCTATCTGATATATATTAGTGATTATGCTCTTACAACTTGACTGTTATTGAACAGTCAATCTTAAACTTAACTTGACTATTGTTGAATAGTCAATCATAAACTCAACTTGATTGTTGTTGAACAATCGATCTTAAACTGAACTTGAACTGTCGAGGAACAGTTGATTTACATTGAACTGGGACTGTTGTTGAGCAGTCAATTTACATTAACTTGAACTGTTTTTGAATTGATAAACCTGTGAACTCACCAACCTTTGTGTTGACACTTTTTAGCATGTTATTCTCAGGTTGCAGATGTTCGAGTATCACGAGTACGCATGCATGAGACTTCGAAACCCTTTTATTGTCTTTGAACAAGCCACGTCACCTTGGGTGGCGGTGTTTTTACAATAAATACTTTCAGCATATTTACGCTTCCGCATTTGTAAAACTCTGTATTTATATTTTAATAAAATATACAACCTTTTATTAATTATTGGTCGTTTGGTGTAACTAATGGACAACGATCCTGGTTTGTCACGCTCCCTGCGGCGCGTTGTCGCGCGTGGGATTTTTGGGGGTGTGACAACATCAAAGTTTCAAATTCCTTGCACAAGAGAGTATTAGAGGAACCAAAAATAATATCATCAACATAAATTTGTACCATCAACATATCATTACCAACAGTTTTAACAAAACGTGGTTGACATATACTTCTTGTTCCAGGAGGCCATACATGAAAGCACTTTTGACATCCATTTGAAATACTTGGAAGTCTTTGAATGCAGCATAGGCCAAGAAGATTCTGATTGCTTCTAACCTGGCTACAGGTGCAAACACTTCATCGTAATCAATGCCTTCTTCCTGTACATAGCCTTGCACAACCAATCTTGCTTTGTTCTTTATGACAATTCCCCTATCATCTTTCTTGTTTCTGAAAACCCACTTTGTTCCAATTGGTTCTGCTCCATCAGGCAGATCTACCAATTCCCAAACCTTTTGCTTGTTGATCTGAAATAGTTCTTCCTGCATTGCCTCTACCCAGCTGTTGTCTTCCAAGGCATCTGCTACCTTCTTGGGTACTTCTTGAGACAAAAATGCAGCATGCAAACAAATGTTTGCATTTGCAGATCTGCTCCTTGTCAACACAGGAGCTGAAGCTTCTCCAATAATATTTCCTGCTGGATGATCTCTGTTGATTCTTCTATCAAGAAACATAGGAAATTCATGGCTTCTTCCATTTGAGGGTATGTTGAGCTGAGGAAGTCTGTGATCAAACTCAACAGTTTCAAATTGTGACACAGGATCTGAGACTCCAACTGATTCATGAGAATTGATGTCTGAATTGTAGGTCAGATGCTCTAAACTAAGCTCATTTGATGTGCTATCATTTGAATTTTCAGCTTCATTTGACCCTGATTCAGTATTCTCTTCAGTTTCTGAAATTGAGTTTTCCGGTTGAACTTGAACCGGAGAAACTGGTTCAGCTTGAACTTCGACCGGAACAATTTCTTCTTCAATTTGAATTATTTCAGTCAGTCTCTTGTCATTTCTTGGGAAGATAGGTTGAGAACTCATGGAAGAGAAAAAGATTGGCTTCTCATTTGCAGTTTGATTACTCTTCCAATGCTCATCAGCAGACCTATGAGAATTTTGTTCCTGCACTAAAGAGCTTACAGGCTTATCAACAGTTATGTTGAAAGCAGTAGTTAGTGCATCAATATCAAATAACCAACTGGGCTGAGACTTAAAATTGTTGGGAGATTTTTCATTGAAAGATACATTTATGGTTTCCTCAACAATCTTAGTTCTCTTGTTGTATACTCTGTATGCTTTTGACACACCTGAGTATCCAACAAAATAACCTTCATCTGCCTTTTCAGCAAATTTAGGCAAGGATTCATTGGTTATTAAGATAGTGACAGGACAACCAAATGGCTTAAAGAAGTAGATATTTGGCTTCCTTTTTCTCCAAAGCTCATAAGGTGTTTTATTCTTTCCCTTGACAATTAAGATCCTGTTTTGGACATAACAGGCAGTGTTTACTGCTTCTGCCCAAAATATCACAGGGAGCTTGGAGTCTGCTAACATGGATCTAGCAGCTTCAATCAATGTCCTATTTCTCCTTTCAGCAACACCGTTTTGCTGTGGAGTTCTAGGAGCACTGAATTGTCTCACAATTCCCTTCTCCTCACAAAATGAATTCAGAACATGATTTTTAAATTCTGTGCCATTGTCACATCTGATTGTTTTGACCTTGAGATTTGATTGATTTTCTAAATTAATTACAAGAGTTTTCAACAATTCAGCAGTTTCATCTTTTGTTTTGAGAAAGAAAACCCAAGTATATCTTGAAAAATCATCAATTATCACAAAACAGTATGATCTTTTTCCTAAACTCATTACTCTAGTTGGACCAAACAAATCCATGTGTAAAAGCTCTAGAGGTTTTGAAATAGAAGACTCAACTTTTGGCTTAAAGGAGGTTCTGTGTTGCTTGCCCTTGAGACATGGCACACAGTTTTCAGAACATGCAAAATGCTTGTTAGGAAGACCCTTAACCAAGCCAAGATTCACAATTCTGTTCATGTTTTTGTAGTTCACATGACCTAACCTTCTATGCCATAGATCAGATTCATCAACTGAGGCTTTGGATACAAAGCAAGCAGTGCCACATGAGGGTGTAGCAACTGACATATCCAAAATGTATAATCCATCTCTCCTGGGTGCCTTAAGCATTATAAGTTCATCAGGAATTTTGACACCAGGTTTGAGGACTATGGCCTCTTTCTCATTAAACATTAAATTCAAATTCTTGTCACACATTTGTGAGACACTAAGCAGGTTGAAATTTAATGTATCAACAAAATTGACTCTGTCAAATTTTACCAGTCCATTTGTCACATCACCTTGTGCTGTGATATGGCCTTTTGTGCTTCCAAAGGCAACTGGTCCTCCATTGATTCTTTTTGTGTTTTCCAGAATGTGCTTATTCCCTGTCATGTGGCAAGTGCATCCACTGTCAACTACCCATAGGCTATTTTGGCCTTTATTCTAGCACCTGCACATATCTGAATTGATTAATTTCTATAGGGGACCCAAGCCTGAGTGGTCTTGGGTCTGCCATAAGCATCATTATACTTATACTCCTTGAGTACTAAAGTATTTAAAACTGGAGCTTCATTGAGTAGATCATCATTATCAAGACTGAAGTTCTCATATTGAGTACTTGTTTGACTAGACCTTTCACCTTTGGTGTTCTTTCTCTCAGCAATTTTTCTATCCCTATATTCTTTAAACTTCCTTTGCTTGTTGGTTAATTTCTTAAATTTTTCATTTTCTTGGTTGACCAACTTAGTTCTCTCAGGTGATTTTGAAAATCTTTGTGGAAAGTGTTGATTTTGATTTGAACTCTCCCCCTGAAGTGGAGCACAGTGATTTCCACTTGAACTTTTAGCAAGGAATTTTTCAGATTGGTTAGATTTGCTGTTTCTTGAAAAGTTTTCTCTAGAGGTAATCTTTCCTCTAGAGGGATTTCTCCTTCCTTGAGCTTCAAAATGCTCAAACCCATCAGCAAAATGTACATGTGGTCTCTGCTTTGGAGCAGTAGCTGATCTGGGTTGAGTTTTGTTTTCCGGTCGAACATGAAAGCATATCTCCCGTAAAGGCATTATCTCCCGGTTATCATTTATTCCTATCATATAAACGTTTAACTATGTTTTTCATGCTAAATACATGTATGAATCACACTAATCACATATTTCTCAAATTTCGGGATGTTACAGTTTATCTCTTTTATTTTGCATTTTCCTTTTGATATCCAACAGTGCTTGCTTTGATTTTGCATTTTCATCTGATTTTGTTTCAGGCAACTGTGAGTGAGTGCTTTGTTTTTTTGATAACCAAAGGTATTTTGGTTTGCAAAGGCTGAAAAACGGGTATGGTATATGGTTGTGTTTGTTGCATTTATTATTGATTTGCTATACTTCATGTTACCTTCAAATTTTCAATTCAAAGCCTCTTCTATAAGTTCACAACCCCCTCTTCATTATCATCTGCAAATAACCCCTGAGACTTTGAGTTTGAGGTAAATTTTTATTTTGATTTATGTTCTTTTTTCGTTTTGATTTATGTTAAAATTCTTATTTATGTTTTATGATTTATGTTACTAAGATAATATGCTTTTGAGGTACATTCAAGCTCCCTCTCAATTAGTTATGAGATTTGGTCAAATATATGGTTGTTCTACTCTGCATCATATGTGATATTTGTTGTTATTGAGGTAGTCTGGTTTTTTTGAAGCAGTTTACAATTATTTAGATTAAGACCATATGTGATATTTGTTGTTACACCCAAGTCTAAATAAAAATTCTGACTTTAACAAATGAAGCAGTTTACATGAAAAGAAAAAAAAAATACTTTAGCTTCCATTAAAAGAACTGTACTATGCATAATCAGAAGGAAAAAAACAAGATGGAGTTGGAAGGATATGAGGCTAGGCTTATACATTTCCTCATGTTCTTATGGTGTTTATTTTTAAATCTGTGTTTGGATGTATTTTTGGTCTGTATTTTATGTTGTATGTTGTATTTGGTTGGATGGTGTTTGTCGGGTCACTCTTCGCTAGCTCCTCACTGAGGTGGTAGTGCTTCTTTTGTTGTTTAAATATAATTTGGTCGTTAAAAAAAAGTGTTCGACCCGCCTAACCCATTTATCCACTTAAAATCTTGCTCTATACTTGTGAGCTCACTGATTTTGAAATATGCTTTAGAAATCAACATACTTTTAACCATCTCCAAACTTGT
Source organism: Deinandra increscens subsp. villosa (assembly GCA_039602395.1). Lineage (NCBI taxonomy): Eukaryota > Viridiplantae > Streptophyta > Magnoliopsida > Asterales > Asteraceae > Deinandra > Deinandra increscens. The sequence goes on from JBCNJP010011700.1 coordinate 8,935, forward strand.
GAGCTCACTGTACTTTAGAAGATAAAATGCACTTACAGTATGATTTCGTAATCAACATACTTTGAGGTGTTAAAATTAGCAGCTATTGTACAGTAAGTGTGTACAATATTTAACTTATCAGCCCCTTTTAAGTTTCAAAATTAGCAGCTTGCCTAATTGTAAAAGGTAGGACATCAAACTAGTCAGAATCACTATTTTAATATGTTGTGATATATATAGTTTTCATAATCAAGTACATGACCCCCCCCCCCCCTTCTTTTGTACCCCCTGAAAATAAATAAAAAAAACTATCCCTTCTTTTGTACTTAAGACGGGTGTGATCCGTCTATTGGTATTGTCAATTAAAAAAATTTAATGTTTGTATGTTTTTTTTTTGTTTGTAAAATTTCTCATTTCAATAACCAATCTGTATGTTTAGAGTTTTTTGGTCTGCCTCTAAATTAATATTGTTATTCTGAAATAACTAATGTCTATGGTCCTTTTGGAGGTACTGATTTCTTATATGCATGTTCTGTGTTTACATTTGCAGGTTCTTATAGTTGTGCTTTCAGTTGCTGGTATGCTTTATTTATGTTTTCTCTGTTGTACATCTTATGGATTTTAATCTGTTTTTGTTTTTTTATATGATTTACATAGATACGTAAGTATTTTCTTTGTCTTAATGCAGGGTTCTGTTGGTGAACAATCAAGTTCAGGTATATTTATAGTACTTAAATTTACTACTGTCTTAAGTAGCCTTGAAAATGATTTTAAAATTCATTGTGCCGTGTTCTTGATTTGATTTTTCTAATACCAAATGTACCTCTTCCACTCACTGTTATTAATTTGCAGATCTAATTCTAATCAAGTTAATACTGATCACGTTAGGCTGTTTTTATGCAAAGTTACCTTAACAACTAATTCAATATACATACTGGAGTTGCACACATGTTGAGTGAATGGGGTTTGGGATTGGATTGAATAGAGGGACTGTTTTGGGTTATGAAATGGGTTGAGGATTGTTACTATGGGCTATATTTGGGACAGTCGACTGATCCGATGTTTACAACCCACAATGACTAAATGTGGGCTTCGTGGGATTTTTGGTGGGGAGGAAATTTGTGCCAAAGGTTTATTTACTATATCAGTAGGTTAACTATTAGGTTCAAGGAAGGTATTCATAGTTGGTGAGGGCATCTTGGAATGCATAATAGAGTCCTTGAATGGAAATTTTGATTCATCAAACTTTGTATTGCAAATTTTAAGTGCAGGATCTTAGCTTACATTATAAATTCTAGAATCATATCTTACTCTTATTTTTAATTGTTATCATGTTTCTTTTGTGAACCCTTAATCATTACATTGGCTCACTGTTTTTTTCAATTACTTATCCATTACATTAGTTCACTGATATTTACTGTTGTGTATGTAGTTTCCCAGAGACTTTCTTCTTAAATTACTTATGTTTGCTATTGCTGGTTAGTTTTATATGTTTTATAAAGTATTGTCTACTCTGGAATATATTAGTCTACTGACATTCATGGTCTACAATTCCAAATTAAAATCACATAGAGTGAAGATTAAGGGGTAGCTTTGTTTCAAATATTAGTAGTACTTAACACAGAATATGGTTCCTCATTATTTTGTTGAATATAAATAAACTTTATCTCACAAACACAGTTTGCTATGTCTTTTACCTTTACATGTTAAATAAAGTAAATAAAGTTAAAGTTTGGAGAAATATGTTAGAGATAAACATAACTTAATTTTATGTAGTACCTATTTCCGTTGTAATTAATCTATTTCAATTTTTTAGGTAAAGACTATGCTATAGCTATCACTTTTAATTTTTTTTTTTGTGCTTAATAAATACGCGCAAATTGCAGTTGTTGGGAATGTGCAAGTTAATTCTTAATAATCTATTAGATAGCTCTGATAATATATTGAAAAAAGAAAGTGTGGTGTCCAACTTTAAAAGGTAAAAGTTGAGTATAAAGGGATACTCTGATGAATGGATTTTCTTCAACCATATTTCTGTCTTATTAAAATAATTACTGATTTCCAAAATCTTTAGCCCATACTAGATTAGACTACGACTTATCCTATCAATCTTTAAGTAAAAAATGAGTGAGGCAACTTCTAATGTAAATTATGAGCATACACGATTAGACCACCACTTATTGTTTCCTATCAATCTTTAAGTTTTAACATGTCTTTGATTTTATTTTTAACCCACTTTCTCATTTCTTAAATTATGAGCAAGCAAGTTAAATGGAGTTCGTTTCCTTTATTTAATATGCTTTGTCTATGGCTATGATAGACACCGATGATATGAATGAGAAAACAACAGACATACGATGTAATATATCACGACATGATTAATAAAATAACAAGTACTACACTGGTTGATTCTACTTGTAAGTTGTAACATGACATGTCATTGACACAAGTTTCAACATATTTTAGAAATAAAGTAGAAAACATACTACATTATAAATTGTCGTATGCCGCAACGCGCGGGTACCCCCTTAGTATATATATATATATATATATATATATATATATATATATATATATATATATAGGGTTAGGTTCAAATGAGAACTTTTTCTTTTGAGAACTTTTGAGAACCATTCTGAGCCACTAATTTTCAGGGGGGGAGCATTCAAATTCATGGGGGGGATTTCCATATATATAAACTAGTGGCTTAGAATGGTTCTCAAAAGTTCTCAAACCAAATTGGTTCTCAAATGATCCTCTCCCTATATATATATATATATATATATATATATGGGGAGAGTACCCCCTTAGTAAAAAAAATTCTAAAAAAAATATTTTATAACAGAGTTTACATATGTAACAGTACCCTGTAACAGTACCCTGTTACATATGTAACCTTGGTTATAAAATATTTTTTAAAAAAAATTTGACTAGGCGTTTTTTTTATTTATTTACATAAAGGGGGTCTTTTTAACTTAAAGAATCACCATAAAAAAAAATCGGAACAAAAATCAAATTTTTTAGCTTGGTTTTCACGGTTTTCCAAACTCGGAGAGGTTTTCATTTTATCCTTCCTCTATTTATATATATATATATATATATATATATATATATATATATAGGGTTAGGTTCAAATAAGAACTTTTTATTTTGAGAACTTTTGAGAACTAAATCTCAACCACAAATTTCAGGGGGAGACCACTACAATTCATGGGAGGGGGGATACATGTAATAAACATGTGGCTCAAATTAGTTCTTTTTAATTCTCAAATCAAATTGGTTCTCAAATGATCCTCTCCCTATATATATATATATATATATATATATATATATATATATATATATAACAATTAAATATGTACTAAATAAAACTCACTTGTTTGTATTATATGTTACATCAAAAGACATTATATCACCAAATTCTTCATAGTTGACTTTTGCTATTTCATCAGCCCAATTTTATTTATTTATTATTTTTTTTTTTGATAATTCTCCTCTTTCCGCATTATACTTAAATGTATAATTATGAGAATGCATCATTGTTTCTTCCATTTTCTTAGTCAACATTTGAGCATCATTTTCTCCCAGAAAAACATTCAAGTCCCTTTTATAATTTTTGAAATCAACACAGTTCCATGAACAAATTGATGTTAACCTTTCAAAGTACTTAAAACTTGGTGAGCTTTTGTTGCACCAATATTTGACGATGTCAATTTATCAATAATATCTTCTTCCTGATATTCTAATTGCCTATTTTTTCTTAACAGATACCTATACTTAATGGGAACCAATTCATGGTTATGTCCTTCCTCAAAATGTCTAACAACAAACAATTCTGTTACCTTAATCTTCCCAAATATAATTTTTGCTTTGCAATCAGTATTAAGTACATTAACGTTTCTGAGTTTTTTTTACCACTCTTTGCTTCATCGGTTTGTCCTCATGAGTAGAAAGTGCATAAGCTCTATTGCACATCACATATTTTTTAATCAGAACTTTATTTTTTCCATACTTGTTTGTTGAAAGTTTAGTGTTAAACCCAGATTTCTCAGCATAAGATTTATACATATCAATTCCTTTTTGTAAAGTCTCAAAGGTTGTTCCAACAATTGGTTTTTTATTTTAAGGAATATTTGGATAAAAAAGACTTGAAGCACCAGGACCTTCAACTTCAAAACTATAAAATGATTCACTAGTGGACATATTGTTTGAACCTGCATTTATATAACAAAATTTATGATAATAATATAAAAATCACTTGAATTTTAAACCTTACAAATAAATTTTGATCAGTGAGTCTTACACATAATTGGGTTTTTAAAGTCACTACAAAAGCTGATCAACTACTATAAAACTCACTACAAAAGCTGATCTGTCAACTAATACAAAACTCACTAACTGAAAAGTTAAAACTCTACTAACTGAAAAGTTAAAACTCACTAACTGAAAAGTTAAAAGTCACTGCAAAAGATGATCATAATTGGGTTTTAAAACTGGGTGGACCCAAAAGAATAAACAAACATATATATTTTATCTACTAATATAAAACTCACAAACTGAAAAGTTTTAGGTCACATTAAGACTCGCTGCAAAAAGCTATAATAAAGTTTTAATTAAACATTAGTATGAACTTACACTCACCTTCTTCTACCTCTTTACCATTTCCATGTCGTTAATGAAGATTTTCAACATTGTCGTCCTCCATATCTATTAAATACATCGAGATAAAAAATTAATTAATTTAACATAGATTTTCATAAAATTTATTTTATTAAGATACAAACTAAACTTTTCTCTCCTCATTACTTGCATTTTGATTTCTGCTTTCAATACTACTTTCCATAATATCTCACTACATAATAAAACCCAAACAAAAAGAAAACCTAAAAAGAACACTATCAAAATAAAACTCACTGCAAAATAAAACTCACTGCAAATTAACAATCAAAGTTCACTAATTACCAGATAAACTATTACCTCCACAAGAAATAATAGAACCACTTAACATGACATTAACGTCCTCACTATCACATTCTCCTTGTACAAACAGCACAACCTCCAACTCATTTATATTAGCAATTTTCAATATAAAAGTTCTCATTCTAATTCAACTAATGAAGATCAATGAAAACTAATGAAGATTGTAAAAATTAATGAAAAGTTCAAATTGCAGAATTAGAAGTGTAACATACATAGATAAATACAGATAGCAAAATCTTAGAGATATAGTGACGTGGATGGACGACCTAATTTAGTTTCTTCTGAGGGAATGTCAGTTTTTAACTAAATGCAATTGCATTACAGATGAACATTGTGCATTTTGACTAGAATTATGATTTTCTAGACCAATTGCATTTTACCAGGACACTTTTCATCAAGTGAGTTTAAACATCAAAAATAAAACTCACTACAGCTAAACATAAAAAAACCGTAATTCACATGTCAAATATGATATTCTTGATTAATTGTAATTTTGAACCCAAACTTTCATATCATGCTATATCAGAGCCCTAACAACTTGAATGAATCTGTGACTTTTGGAACTAAAATCAGAACCCCCTTTGCATCAATTTGAAATGGAATAGGTATTAAATTTCAATTTCTATGAACAAATTGAACCCTAACATAACTATCGACCGTCGTTGTTCTGTTGTGGGCTTCAAGGTGAAATCAGACATCAAGAATGAAATAAGACATCAAAAGTGCAACCAGCCATCAAAATATACTTTCGCAGGTGAAATCAGCCATAAAAGAGTGCAACAAAACTAAAAGAAACAGCAAAACAGATATAACCGAAAGAATGAAAGAAAACTTCTACAAACCTAGAAATTGAGAAAGAAAGAAGCAAGATTCTAGGGTTTTTGAGATCCGACAGCCAAACATTCGAGAGAGAGAGGACGTAGATTGATGAAGAACATTTATAGCAATCGGGAATCAAAGAAATCGTCGCATAGATAATGGAATCATCGCAGGAATGTCGGAATCATACCAGATCGATTTGAAGTGAACGACGGGAATGTAGCGTAAATAACATTATAAACGAAAATGGCAAATGACCATCGTACCCCTCCCCGGTTTCTTAATTGAAATTCAAAATCTGATCTAACCCGTCAGATTAAAACGATCTAAAGGTTAAAAATGGGGTCTACGGGGTCTACCATTTTCAAGGGGTCTACAATATATATATATATATATATATATATATATATATATATATATATATATATATATATATATATATATATATACTAGCCGTGTGCCCGCGCGTT
>JBCNJP010011701.1:0-15179 GCA_039602395.1 Deinandra increscens subsp. villosa
TTTGTCCAGATCTGATATGTCATTGGTACGTTCTTCAACTTCTTGGTTTTGCCTCCGAGTCAATGGCATACGGTGAGTATGACTTACCTCTTGACCCATGTACTTCCATGTTTTGTAATCCTTACTGCCAAGCCATCACGATCCTTGCATATGAAGTTGAGTCTTCCTTCTGGTTACAGACAGTTTACGCGTAGCATCCCGCGAGCCAATTCATTAAGCGTCTAAATTTTCCATCGTCATCTCTAGCTTGACATTGATCTTAAGAAGAACATTTGTCAAATACTGATCATTAACTTGCATCGGTGCAGTACACTGTGTGACAATTCCTAATATCGAATTCCGACTTCTAAGTTTTCCATTGCTGTTAGTTTCGAATCGTCAGGCTCATCTGCGTATCAACCTTTGTCTTGAGGTCATTTATCTTGTCGTCTTTGCATTTGTCCTAAGGAAGACGTAATCCTAAGCTGTCTAAGGTAGCTTGACTATAGGATTCCTTGACAATGCTTTTCCTCTCCTTATGTTGAAATTGTTCTTCGTGTGGCTCATCCAATCATCGTGTGCTTTCATCCTGCCAGACGTAAGTTCTTCTTGGCCTACTCTGGACCCTCATACTCCTAAACTTGTGGATTCTCGATCCATCTTGTGGTAACCTTTGTCATTCTTCTTTGAACTATCCTTAACTTCAAACTGCTAGTTTCTGCTTTGAGCCTCCCGTCCTATCACCTATAGTGGTGGTCTTCTGAAGGTAGCAACGTAGCTTGGAACGTTGTTTCCACTATTTTCGCCATATCAACCTTCATTTCTTCTTTACCGTGATAGCGTCTATCACGTATACAGTTTCCTTGCTTTAAGGTGACACTTAGGTTCGTCTACACCTCTTTTCATTTTTAACGGTTCCTGAGTTCTCCACATGTAATTCCTATGATTACGTTTCTCGCACATCTGGAATATCGGCCTTCTTTGTTCAGAAGCTCCCTTAGCCTTCTTGTGGAATTCGTCATCATTGTCTTCAAGATCGGTTTCATCCTCGTACCGTTTCCGTTTGCCTTTCATCGGGAGTTTATTTCTACTAGAAGTTTCTTCGGGACCAGCTCCACTAGCGGTCGCTCTATTGGACATTCTCCTCGTCAAAGCTTCCGGAAATTGATTAATAATCGATAGCAACGTAACCTTCAATGCTTCTGCCACTATTTCTAACATAACGGCTTTCATTTCTTTTCTGAAGGTACTCGTCTTTACTGACATCAGATTTCGTATCAGATGTCCTATTCACATTCTTATCATAACTATTATTTCTAATCTTCTAATCTTACGATCAAAATAGTCTGACACTTTAGAATTCATGTGACGTGAAGTCTCCAAAATTTGAATTCATGATAATTATATACGTGCACTTATATAATTATGTTGCGTTTAAAACCTAGTTATTCTCATCACAGTCATCCCTGGTGTTCGTACTATTCATTTTATTCTTTACCGGGAATTTTAAAACCGATTCTTTAAAACTACCTTTCTCTAGGCATTCTTTACAAGTTATTGACCACGTATCTCACTGTTAATTAACCTACCCCGCACTAGGCCACACAACAGTTAGAACCTATGATATGTTTATTTGGGTAAAATACCAAATTGCAGTAGCTAATTGCAATCGTGTATTCCCCGTACTTGCATATCCTAAGTTCTACCTCCTATGTTCCTCGTGCAACATGTTTCCTATGGGCATGACTATCCTGACTGGCATTTACATTTCCTATCTTACCTTACTTTTTTTTACTAAGAGTCCTAGTTTAAGTCTAGATACCGTGCTAGTATCTAAATCTCTTAAACCAAGGCTCTGATACCAACTTGTGACGCCCACTCCCAGTCTTGGCTCCAGGAGGGGTCACGTGTCGGATTTACTCATGAACACATGGTACAACAGAGATAACTAAGCAGCGGAAATTAAAAACTTTTCATTTATATATATAACAAGTTAAAATAGTAAGGAAGATAACAACATAAACTATAACTAGATCTTATCTATAGCTATGCCAGTCTACTACCGAGTCATTTTTGATAGCTTGCCCATCTAATCTGCCCTTGCTAGAGCCCTTCCCTTGCTACTTTAAACATCACCGATACCTGACATACATGCTTTTAAAGGTCAGCTTACGCTGGTGAGTTCTAAGTATTTAAAACTTTTACCTTTCCTTGAAAGGTTTACCTCAAACATTTGGGCCTAACGACCCCTTCTTTAAAAACATTTATCAAGTATAAAACATAACAGAGTTATACCAAAACATTTAATCATTTATCATTTCTCAGGTATAAGACATAACAGAATTATACCAAAACATTTAACTATTCATTCTACTAAGCATTGTCTTTGGAACCACGTTAGCTCCTCGGGCAACAGTCGCCACCCGAAACCTTTCATAGAGTAACCGTCGTTACCCCGGGGAACCGTCATTCCCTGCTTCTAGTTGCACAACCACCTTTTCCCTTTTCACTAGACAATATCTGCTTAGATTAAAACCTTTTGAACCTTTTCCACATTTTCAACCTTTTAAACCTTTTCATCTTTTTCAAAAGTCCATTTTAATAACTCTTGTATTTGGACTCATAACCATTTCAACACCAGTCCATCACCCGTATATGGAAATAAGCGTTTCATAAATATAATGTTATGGGTCTTGCATAACAAGGCTAATAAGATCATATTTACCCGACACTTAGTCCTATACATAGGCTTAGACCAAACATTCACATTTTTCATTTCTCAAAGCTTTATATAAAAGTTTCATTCTTTATATTACCCGTTTATTATAACATTCCCGAAAAAGTAATAACAGGTAATAATAACTTTAAAACAGTTATAAGTATTATAACTTTTCCACGTATGTGTATCAACACAAAACAAGTAAAGGCATCTCAAATATTTTTCAAGTAAACAGTTGAATATATATCATTGCATGTATATCAGCCCGAAAACATTAAAACATTTAAAACATTTAAAAGTGGGCTCATAGAACTCACCTTATTCTCTTAAGCAGTTAATTCAGAGAAAACCTCCGCTATGCCTTCCAATTAAACCTAATCGCGTATTGTACGGTGTTAACGCAAGGTTTAATATAATAAACACTTCCTATTTTTATTTTAATACTTCATTATCTTAATAATATTAAATTATTAAGTTCAATCTTTTAAAAGATCAAAATGACCAAAATGCCATTTAGGCAGTTATCCTTTTCTTTTAACGATAATTATGAAGACACGCATTCCTATAAGTAAACGCTCACTCCAGGATCGCTCAGTGAGGGATGCCATTTCCCAGTTGAGATTTATGCGACACCCTCGCTTTTGCCAGAAATCCCAGTGTACAGGCGTTTACCAATCCGGTCCGCGCGAACTTCTAAATATCTTATTAACTCGGTATTTAAAATACTTTATCATTTGTTCATTTTAACTTCATATATATTTAATATATATATAAACATAGTTATATATTAAAAATCAAGTCTCCATACCCTCCGGATTATTTTATATTAAATAATCATGTTTGGAAACCCTAATTTCCCGTTATTCTCATTTCTTTATCAAAACTCATTTTCATTCAAAACTGACTTAGGGTATTATCCGTTACAAAATTTTATAACATGTTTTAAAATTTCAAAGCTTGGTTCATTACCGTTTACTCAAGTTTGACAGAACAGTGTCTAGAAAACCCTAATTTCTATATTAACCCTTTAATATACATTAAACATATTTTAAATATGTTTTAAATATATATTAAACATTTAATCCAATAATTTCTTTATCATTAGCGTTAACCTTTATATTAAATATATACGTTTATATATATTTAATATTTAAATATATTTCTTCAATCAATTTTATTAATTAAAATTGATTAATAATCATATATATATTTATTCGTGTTAATTAAATATTTATATCATTTATCCCATTCTCTTAACATTTTAAATTATTCATGACAAAATTTAAGTTAAATAATAATACTGAATAATATAAGGTGAATACCTCTTGACGGGTCGTGAAACGAGTCCAAAATAGTCGAATAATAAAGTTGTCCGTTTTAGATAAATGAATAGTCATTCCCGACTAGTTTCTTGCCACGAGTATTTCCCCGTTGTCGGTTCGTCGTTTGGACCTCGTTACGCCACCGAAACATTGACCGAAAGTATAGACGGGTTAACTCGCCGTCCTTTTTTCTAACTTGAATTACGACCACCTACGACTGCCGTTAACAACCGCCAATCACTACCACCATTCACCACCATCTCGGCAACTCATCGGCGTTACCGTCATGCCCCGTTGTCAACCGCTCGTTACCGAAAACCAACCGAAAGTATAGCGGTTCGTGAAGGGTTTTTACCTGGTTTAATATCGAACACCCGCTAACCACCACCTTCAACCGGTTGCCACCACCATTCACGACCACCATTGATCTGCTGCTGCCCATTACCACTGTCTTTCGCGGTCCGTCATCGTCGCCGGAGCTGTGGAGAGCGTCGGGGGGGGGGGGGGGTTGTCGGGTTTTGAACAGAGGGTGGCGATGATCGCTGGTGAGCAAGGGAGAGAGTTGCGTCGCTGGGTTTACGTTTTATGGCGGACAGAGATCGAGAGGGTGGCTGCTTGGTGGTTGTTTGTCGTGAACGGCGAATAGAGGGAGGTCCGCCGGTGTTCATCATGCTGAGGGTTTAGTCGGACGGCGGTGGGGTGCAGGGTAGTGCTGCCGGTAAGTCAGAGTTGGGTGGAGAATGTCGTCGGCGTTCGGTGAAGAAGGAGGGTGCGGCGTAGTCTAGAAAACGGACGAGGTGGGGCTGGGTGTTTGGTTTCCGCCGAAAAAGTCGAGAGAGGAAAGTGACGAGAAAGGGGGGGGGGGGGAAACCGACTCTTGTACTGCACTCTTACTCTCTCTCTCTCTCTCATCATCTTCTTTTGTATGTTTGTGTGTACGAGAATTTGAATTGTGGTATGAATTGTGTTTGCATGTAAGTGTGTGTATTTATACTCAAGGTGAGTTAAAGGATAGGATACACACGTACACATATGACTAATACTTTTAATTTCTCAATCATCCGATAAATTTGACACATACTACTTTAAAGAGTAAGGATCAAGTCATTTTGGATATTATGGTGTACCATTTTAAATAGGCATTATACCCGTATTATAAACACGTAAAATAATATATTATTTTATAAACGGTTTATAAAATTTCCCGAACACCTAAAATATTACGGGAGTTCAATAAATATACTCGTAATATTTATTCTTCGGTTATAACACAAACCGGTAAATATTTATTTAGTTACGAGGTAGAAGGCGTGCCTAATCATCGTCGCGATCCCGGCCGTTTGATAGACCGAATACGTTCTCTCGACTGAAATTCTTCATAGATATCATAATAATTATTTATATTTTGCCGAGGCGTTATAATTATTTCGAACGGCTAACCGAATTGATTTCGGTTACAATCGAGTAACAGCAACGGTTACCAATTCCACAATTTTTGTGCCGAACATTGCAAATATATTTTATAATGATTATAAATCAAGTATTTAGCAATACCCGGTATTCTGTTCTCGTTTCGGTGTTAATTTAGTGACGTTCGTACTTAAATACATTTTATTACAAACCGGGCTCAAATCACTATTTTGCGTTTTCCCGCTTCGTTATAACTCGGATTAGAGATCCGTCTGCGCCTATGATATTTATTTTTTTTGTTTTCTATCATATTCTATAAATTCGTCTCTTGACATTTCCTCGAACGTCGTGTCAAACATTCGTACGCGAATCATGGCGTTTATCTATTATACATATATATATATATATATATATATATATATATATATATATATATATATATATATATATATATATATATTATATCACATGCATTTCAGTTACTTAACAAACATAGCACACATATATAATTTAAGTCATGAAATTTTGGGGTGTTACATGATTATACAAAGGAAATGTTACATGATGCCTTCACTTATATAGAAAAAGAACCTGATTCGTTGAAATCACTTCTTGAAGAATGTGATAAGCCACTTTATGAAGGGTCAAAGTATAATGCACTTAGTGGATTATTGAAATTCCAACATTTGAAGGGTCAATTTGGTTAGTCGGATGCTAGTTTTGATGCTTTGTTGGGTGCGTTAAAAGATACTTGACCTGCAAACAATACAATCCCTAGCTCGATATATGAGGCGAAGAAGTTGATAAAAGGAATAGGTCTACAATACGAGAAGTTTCATGCATGTGAAAATGATTGTGTTCTATTCTGGAATGAACATAAGGATGCTTCTGAATGTCCAACTTGTGGGACATCTCGTTGGAAGAAGAATACCAAACTTGTGCCAAGAAAAGTTTTATGGTATTTTCCTCCCATACCTAGATTTAGAAGAATGTTTTCGTCATCGGAGATTGCACATGACTTAACTTGGCATGCACAAGGTCGGGTCGACGATGGTAAACTAACTCATCCTCGCGATTCCCCCTCTTGGAAGCTTGTTGACAACACATAGAAAGAATTTGGGAAAGAAAATCGGAATCTTAGATTAGCCTTGTCTGCTGATGGTATCAATCCACATAAGTCATTAAGTTCCAAGTATAGTTGTTGGCCGGTTACCCTATTAACTTATAATATACCCTCTTATTTGAGTATGTCAAGAAAATTCATGATGTTGACTCTATTGATATTAGGGCCAAAGCAACCTGGTAACAATACTGATGTCTACTTGGCACCATTGATAACATATCTCAAACTCTTGTGGGAAACTGGCGTTAAGATATTTGATGCTTATAAGAAAGAGTACTTTAATCTAAGAGCAATATTACTATGGACTATAAATGACTTCCCCACATATGGTAATCTATCGGGGTGTGTTACAAAAGGTTATAATGCTTTTCCAATATGTTCTCAGAATACTTATTCACAATGATTACCAAAGTCCAAAAAAGTATGCTTCCTTGGGCATAGAAGATTCCTCTCACCTCAACATCCTTTTCGTAAAAGAAAGAAATATTTCAACAACGAACAAGAGAGCGGTGTGCCAAAAAACCATTATGTCTGGACCGATTTCACATCAAGAATCTCGACATTGAGCAAGAACAAAGATTAGATGAAGGAGACGGGATTATGAGAATCTAGGATAATAAATAACAAGAAATGATAAATCAAACGATTCATTGATTATTGCTGAATGATTACAACGAACCGAAAGATTACAAACTCGTCATAGGAAATCCACGGTCACATTGGGTTGAGCTCAAACCCAATGTGAGACTCTCTCTCTCTAGAATAGTGCTCACTCAATCTAAGAGTCATCACTCTTACAAATGAGCACACTCACCCTATATATAGGAGAGCCCATGTGCTCACTAGCCCACTAACTAGTAAGACACAAAAATAAAATGAGCTTATTACAAATAAACAACTAAACTAAATTATTAATTAAATCAAAGTTGATTTAATTAATATGAAGCTTGACTCACTCGAACCGATCTTCTGTTGACTTTTACGTTGACCGTTGACTCGAACAGTTGACTTTTCAAGAAAACGTCTTCGGTCCAAACTTGCAAGCCTCGATCATCACAACCCGCGTCTCTGAATCAAATCACAATGGATTCTTCAACCGAATTATTCAAGAATAGATTTGATGGCGTCAGTCACACTTATTATTAGTTCCAACAATTCCCCCTTGACTAACGCTGTCAAATCTGTCATACTAGTGAAGAACCGCTCTGTCGTACATCTTCGAAGAACAACTGATAAACCTGAATCTTTCTGTTGTAAAGATTCCCCCTTTGAATAAGCTTCTTCTGTTCTTGTTGCTCCAGTTGAGAGCCAAGTGCTGCAGTTCACTCGGTTCATACGGTCGGGTACAATACTAAGAATGCTGAACATTGGAGTCAAAACCACAACAAACCGACTCAGATAAACCAATCAATCGCTGAAATGCTCCAACTTCAGATAATCGACCCGATAATCCAAATCCATAATGGTTCCCCCTTTTCTCTAGATCCCTCTGAAAACATCCGATGCGGAAGCGGAAAATCAGATGAAGAGAGTGGAACCGTTCCGCTCAGTTCCGAAGAGAAAACGGTACTAAAATCCTGAAATCGGAAAATCTTGCGAAAAACCGGAAGCCAGGTGCTGACAGTTGTGAATGATCCATAAATACTGAACTTGTTCCGCGTGACTGGGTTTGATGCGAAAATAAAGTGTCAAATAAGTGAAAAACTGAGATCACGAGCATAAACGCAAAATTTATTCGTAACCGGAGTCTTCATAATTTTAGCGAAGAAAATCGAGCTCGGAAAAATATTCCGTGAGGAATTCTGAGTCAAACAGTGCATTATGGAATGAATCTGAGAACACCGTCAATTTTATTCAAGTAACAGGCCTTCTGTTAGAGATTTAATGGAATATTCCAATATTTAACTGAGATTTCAGTTAATTCGGTTAGATGACATCAGCACTGCATCAGCTAAACAACTTGAAGTGAGACATAACGAAAAAGTCACATCCTTAACCGAGAAGCGAAACTAGTCCGTCAATGGTCGTTAGCTAACGTGGTCTTGACGTCAACAAAAACTAGAAACCCGGTCAAAATATAGCGGAATAAATCCATGAACTAGCAAAATATTTCCAAAATTCCGTTACGGTGTTAGTCCGTTAATCTCGTTAAAGATCGATAAGAAATACCCCGTAATTACGAAATGCTGAAAATAATTATTAGTGTAATTAAATCCCCAAAAGAAGCACAATCCGTGTGCTAATTAATGGACCAATTAGATTTGAGGAAGGAAACTGATCCAACGGTGCAGATTGATAAACATCTACGGCTGAAATGAGAATCTGTGTGATCTCCCAGCAACCAATAGAAATTCAGCAGCAAAACTCATCAACGGATGAGATCAGCTGAATCCAACGGCTGCGAGAGTGGATCCGAGTGAAGGGGGAGAACCAATGACATGCTGACAACCGCAGCTCCCAACGGTTCTTTTGTCAACACAGGGGCCCACGCGCGTTTGTGTGGGACCAATCACGGCTCGACAACGAGTTAGGGGAGGACCAGGTTGACCGACATAGGTGAGAGAAAATTCTCTGCGGACCAGTAGGCGCCAGCCACGTCATCGCTGGAGCTCCCATGCGTCTTCTACCCCCGTAAACCCTAATCTTGTCGGAAAAAACCACCGGAAAAATAAGCTTCACACCGGAAAACCGTATTATCACCATAACTCAGTCGACCAAATTTGACGAATCTAATACCGTTGAACTCGTTATTCAGTCCTCTACACATCTAGACGACCAAAAATCTCTAAAAACAACTTGAATGAAAACCCAGTTGTCAACTTAGACGAGATCGCCAAAGTATTTGAGGTTGCCAAGGCTACACGAGGTCGCCAAGGCGTATTCGAGGTCGCCAAGCCCAGATCGCCAAGCTTATTCAGATCGCCAAGAAGGATTCCAGGTCGGTTCGAGGTCGCCAAAAGCAACAACGAAATCGCCAAGTCGAGATCGCCAAGTTTATTCACGAAATCACCAAGAGTAAGCCGAGATCGCCAGGAACAAAGTCGAAGTCGCCAAGTGCACCTTCAAAGACACTGAGATCGCCAACAACATCTTCAACAAAAATAAGAACACTTGAAAAACAGCAGAAAACCCAAAACTTCGTGATCGATTTTGAACCACCAAAACATGAGGAAAAAGCAGATTCATGAACAAAAAATGAAGCCAAGCATTAGACGAAATCATTCTGGCCACAAACAACTCGAATCGCAGCTTCAAACGTCCCGAATCAGCCCCGAAATCTGGAAATCCACCAAGAACACGAAGAACACCTAGTAAACACCGTTATGTGTGTGTTTATCCAGATCTGTCAAATCAGTTAGGAATCAGGCAAAACCAATGCTCCCAATGGACCCGGAACGCGTTTTCCATCAAGATTCATACTTTATTTCATCCAAAAACACTGATTTTATCAGAAAAAACTCAGAATCAAACTCGAAATCTTCAAGAACACCCAAAAAACGTGAAAACCCTAACAGTTTCGTTTTTCTTGCTCAGATCTCACATTTATTCACTGATTTTGACATATGGAGCATGAAATCACATCTAAATAAACTCAACAACAAGAATCTATCATTAGATTCATCCAGAAATCATCCAAACAGCTCCAAAAATAAGAAAAAGTAGAAAAAAGTCTCCAAAGTGGATTTTCCAATCTGCACTTCATTCAAGCTCAAAATCAAGATTCGAGTGACCAGATTCATTGTGAGACGAGATCTGATTGGTACCTGCTCTGATACCATTTGTCTGGACCGATTTCACATCAAGAATCTCGACATTGAGCAAGAACAAAGATTAGATGAAGGAGACGAGATGATGAGAATCTAGGATAATAAATAACAAGAAATGATAAATGTAAAACACGAATTCGATCTTGCTATGTAAAACACGAATTCGATCTTGCTAGTGCATTATTACAATCGGATTTGGACAACACAAGGTAAATAATCTTCTTTATATTGATCACAGCTTGTAAACAGAGATTACAGCGAGTATTCAGGTTACACCATGTAAAACACACACTTAAGAAAGCTCAGACCTCACTCACACTCTCTGAATCAAACTAAAACCTATATATATAGAAACTGGCCAGCGGACCAACTTACTAGCGTACCAGGTGGTCCGGCGTACCACCTGGTCCGCCACTGATCCGCTGGAACTATTAAATACAAACTTATAAATTACATATTCAAAATACCAAGACCTAGCACTAGACAACACAAAATGCTCTAACAAACTCCCCCTTGTCTTGTGCTAGTCTTCAGAAGCTCTTGACTCTGTCTTCTTCCAATCCCGTCTTCTGTTATTTCCAGCATGAATCCCACCACCAAAACACACATTTATCACCTTCTGAAATTGCATTGCTTGATCAAAACATTCAGGCTTGTAGAGAATCTTGTTAGAATGCAGCTTTTCAATATCATTCTTCGACAGATTTATCAATGACATCGGGTCGTAGATTCTCACAACCTTGTTATCTTCTTTGATCACAATTACAGCTTCTCCAGACACTTCATCATAATACCACCACCTCAAAGTCTTGATGAAGTCCTGTTCCAGCCTTTTTAAAGGTATCTTCTTGAGCTGAACTGGCTTCTTATATTTCAGAATTACTACTGGTCTGCCTGTGACAGGATGAATATCTGTTGGATGCTCAGAGTAAGTTGGTCTTTGAGGAGTCAAAAACCTGAATCTTCCTTGACACTCTTCAATTAACTTCTCTTTAAACACATCAGCCAAAAGATTTCCTCCATAATTCAAAAATGGACTTCTAGACAAATCCCTCACGTCACAAACAGGTAATGTGTTGAACCTTGAAGCATTCTTCAGATATATAGTCCCAAACTCCTTTTTGATAGCATAGCATTTGAGTTCAGAATCATACATCCAGCTGATAATCTTTCCAGAAGCTTGTCTTCCTTTTCTATCAAAATACCTCTTCTGATCAACACTCTTTGAAGACTTTTCAACTTGAACTTGAACTGGAAGCTTCTTTGCTCTTTGTTCTTTTAACCAAGCTTCAAACAACAGCTTCTTTTCCTCTTCTTCTGACACATCAACAGATTCAGATGTTTCAGGTTGTTCTGATTGTTTCTCTGTTTCAACCTTTTCTTCACTGTCTTTACCAAAGAAATTAAAACCCTCAGAATAGTCGTTATCAGAAAAATTCCCATACATCGTCGGATCATTGGGATATTCTTCAGCTGTCATATCTTCCACTTCCACCTGTTCATCTTCAAACACCACTTCTTCTTCTGAATCATCTTCCTGATATGGATCAGCAACTGGCACCTTATCAACATCGTCCACATTTAAAGCAAATATGGCTGCCAGCTGCTCTTTAGTGAAAGGATTAACCAACTCTCCCTCTTTCATTTCAACCCTTGATATCGGAGTCACATCATATATCTCTTTATCTGTAGACTCCCCCTGAGATGTCGTGGCTGTACCAGCAGCAGCAGATGATGTTCCTGCTGCATCAGTACCAGTACCAGCACCACCAGCACCGCCTTCTGGATTATCAGGGTCATCGTTTAAAAACTTCATAACATCCTCTTCTTCTCTACAAGTTTCCTCAGGATTCGGCCTTTTCTCCCCCTGAGCAGATAAACCAGTAAGCATCTGCTTAAGCTGCTCACCCATAGTCAGAGACAATTGCTTCAACTCAGCAATTTCCCGATCTTTTGCTTCATCCTGAGCTTTTAATCTAGCAAGTTCCTTTGTATGAGATTGATCTCTGGCCACTAACTCTTTACACAAATTCCTTAACCCAGAAATCTCTTCAGCTTGCAACTTGTTTGTATGCTCTACTTTTCAAATCTGGCTTGAAACATTGCGAGCCTTAAATCAGTAGAAGAAATTGTGGAAGTAGTTGAAGAAGTGGAAGCAGAACCAGTAGTAGACGGTCTTTTAATAGTCAACTTTCTGATCGGAGGTTGTTGTGAACTTTGAACATCAGCTGCTTTGGTGGTTGGTTGAAGTGGAATTGAAGACGACGTAGTTACCTTTTGCTTCTTGCTAGGAGGACTTTGTCCAGATTTTCTGGCACCAGCAAGAAAGGAACTAGGCTTCACTCCTTTATATCCAACAGCCATACTCTTCATACGCTTGCCAGGAACAACTGCAGGAGCTTTGCCTTTATCTACGGGCTTTGACTTTGCAACAGGCTCCTCCATCATAGGGGTATAAGATGGATCATCTTCAGTATCTTCAGCCTGTTTGGTTCTAGACTTGTACACGGGCTTTGACAATGCGAGCTTGATGCAATCCATATAAAGCCTTGTCTAACTTGTACACTTTGTTTGGATAATCTGGATCATAAAAACCAGGCGGCTGCTTCACATACACTTCCTCACGAATCAACCCATTAAGAAATGCACTCTTGACATCCATTTGATACACTTTGAATCCATGATATGCCGCGAAAGCTAAAAAGATTCTGATAGCCTCGATTCGTGCAACAGGAGCATAAACTTCATTGAAATCAACACCTTCAATCTGTGAGAAACCCTGAACCACCAATCGAGCCTTGTTTCGAACAATTATGCCTCGATCATCTTTCTTACATTTAAATACCCATTTAGTACCACATGGTTCTTTGGAATTAGCGGGTAAATCCACGAGATGCCATACACCCAATTTCTGAAATTGCTGCAACTCTTCTTGCATAGCCTCAACCCAAGACGCATCTTCCAACGCCTGATCGACATTGGTTGGTTCAACTTGAGACAGAAAACATGAATGAAACACGTCATTCTGAACTCCTGAATTCCTGATTTCAGCAATTAAAGCATCAACGGAATCTGCTATTTGATGACGTGTGCGAACTCCAGAACTCGGATCACCAATAATATTCTCTTGAGGATGAATGGTGTGTATCCTCAGAGTAGTTGAATCAGCAACAGGAATATTATCTGCCAAATTATTAGGTAAACTGCATCTGCATCATCTGTGCTTGAAAGATCATCTAACGGTAAAGAAACTGGAACCGAAGAACTTGTACTTCGTAACGGAATTGGATCGTCAACAGGTGTTGACTCAGCTTCATGATACGAACATTCATCATCATCGTCAGACGAACTCATCGTTTCCAAACTAGAAACATCCTGACTAGACGAAGTAGTAACATATGAATTTGGAAGCTTAGGAATCCATGACCCGGAACCAGGAGTAGACAATGTATACATGATAGCAGCAGATAAAATTTCAGACTCATCTTCTTTATCAGAACTCTTTTGTGCAGCCGAGAACGAATCAACAAAAGAATTATAATCAAAAGCTCGAGAATCAACCGATTTAGGTTGTAGAAAAGTATGTCGATGACAATCCACATTCATATGATTATCAATGGTTTTGGAAGATGTAAAATAAACCCTTTTCATTGGATGATGATATCCAACAAAAATGCCTTCAACAGCTTTAGCATCAAACTTTCCACCTTCCTTGAGAACCGTACATGAACACCCAAATGGTTCCAAGAAATTCAAATTTGGCTTTCGACCTCTGAGCAATTCATAACTTGTCTTGTTAAATCTTTTAACAATCAGAACACGATTGAGCACATAACATGCAGCATGAACAGCTTCAGACCAAAACTTAATTGGTAAATGTGCATCCGCTAGCATCGTTCGAGCCGTTTCAATCAATGTTCGATTCTTTCGTTCAGCTACCCCATTTTGTTGTGGAGTATACGGCGCACTGAATTCATGATAAATTCCAAACGAACCACAAAAATCCTTCATTTTGGCATTGTTGAATTCAGAACCATTGTCAGTACGAATACGACAAACTTTATGCTTGTACAACGATTCAAACTTAGACAACATGTTCCGAATTGAATCTGGAGTATCAGCCTTGGTCGCCAAAGATGCCACCCACGAAAATCTTGAGAAGTCATCCATAATCACCAAGCAATAGTAACTACCCTCAATACTACGAACATTCATAGGACCAAACAGATCCATATGAAGCAGTTCCAAGGGAGTGACAATCGAATTCAAACGCTTAGAAGGATGAGACTTCTTTTTCTGTTTACCTTTCTTACATGAGACACACACATCATTTATAGAGAATCTATTCTTGGAAACACCTTCTACCAAAGAATGATTGACCAAATAATTCATCTTTCGGTAATTGATGTGACCCATGCGTCTATGCCACATAATTGATTCCTTTTCAGTAGCTTTTGAGATGAAACATGTAGCAGATACAACAGATGAAGTCTGATTCATATTTAACACATATAAGTCCCGAAATCTGGGAGCGCGCATCACAATCCAGTCTTCAGGAATTCGAATGCCAGGTTTCAGAATCAAACATTCTGAACTTGTAAAAGCAGCCGTGTACTGCTTATCACAAATTTGAGATACGCTTAACAAGTTGTGCTGCATCTCTTGCACAAATTGGACTTTTTCAAAAGTAATCTTCTCGTTACCCAACTTTCCTTCACCGGTTATCTTCCCACCTTTATTGCCAGCAAAAGTAACATTTCCTCCTTGAATTGGTTTGACTTCAGACAGCAAGGAAATATTACCCGTCATGTGCCTGGATGCTCCACTATCAACGACCCAAAAGTTGTTAACATCTAACT
>JBCNJP010011702.1:0-15177 GCA_039602395.1 Deinandra increscens subsp. villosa
GACCAGGATCCAAGACTTTAGTTACAACCAAGCCATAACAGTAAATAAAATAAAGATAAGGGACTTTTAAATAAAGTGAAGGAAAGTTTGTTTTACGAATACATAAGTCAGTCAGAAATTCAGCGGAAGCATATTTAGTGTTTGCAAGATTGATATACAAAAGGCATGTTCAAAGTGTTTTGAAATATGAATTTCCCAAAATGTTTGCATTGGAGAGTACTGCCGCCACTCGTGCCATCCATGAATCCACCTAACGACCTGAAAAGTAATCAACAATCAAGTGTCAGCAAAAAGGGCTGGTGAGTTCACTAAAACAGTTTACACAACACCATGTAGACCAAAAATGCATACGAATCGTAAAGCAATAAATTCGTAACCTAGAAATGCAAGTAGTATCCGTATCATTAGGTAGCTAGCCTATGCTTATGCTCCTCTGAATGTTCGCAACCAAAGCTGACAATGTAATGATAGGTATTAACCTATGTGGTTTGCCTTCCCCGTATCTTCCCCGATCACGGTAGTCTTAGGCTAATATTGTTCTCAGTCCGACCGCCAGTCGGGAGGGTGCATCCTGTGCACCGCTGAGCGGGGGTGTCAATCCCCAGTAGATCTACTCAACATTACCTCGCTATTCTATATTAATGGTTCGATAAGTAAGGACTTTTGTTTATAAAGCAATTCAGTGAACATGTGATATAAGTGGGATAATTACTCAAGTAAAGAAATATCTTTACCGTGTGTTGCCATCCCTTACCGGACGCAACTATAACCTAACGGAGTATAACCGTGTGGGGTGTGATCCAGACCAGGATCCAAGTCTTTAGTTACAACCAAACCATAGTTGAAGGGTAAACTAGTCATGTATTACATTTAATAAATCAGAGTTTACAATTCACAAAATCAGCGGAAGCATTAAAGGTTTACAAAGTTGTTGCTTAGCAAAGGTGATTACTAATGTATCTGAAATATGATTTCCGAAAGGGTTTCACAAAATGGTAAGTATTGCCAACGCCCGTGCCATCCATGATCCTCCAAGCAACCTGAAAAGCATTCAACAATCAAGTGTCAGCCAAGGCTGGTGAGTTCACTAAGCGGTCTACCCGTCACAAGTAGACCTAAATTTTTATGATCAAAGACAGGTACAACACAATCAATATCATAAGACCCGTAAATTTCCATATCGTAGGTAGCTAGCCTAATTTATGCACATTTGAATTGTTCGCAACCGAAGCTGACAATGTATAGGGGTTACCTATGGATTTGCCTTCCCGTGTCTTGAAAGACCACGGAGGGTAGGCTAACATTGGTCCCAGTCCGACCTCCAGTCGGGTTGGTGCATCCCGTGCACCGCTGGGCGGGGGTGTCAATCCCCAGTAGTACTACTCAACATTACCTAGCTATTCAATATTAACGGTCCGAAAGTAAGGACTTTTGCAGTTTAAAATCAACTCAATGTCACATATGATATTTGGTCGGAAAATTTACTTAGTAAGAAGTACCTTACCGTTGCGCGTTATCGTCCCTGAATGGACATAACAAGTTATAGTAATGAACTCACCTTAGGGGTGCACTGGTACGCGGCACTTGGCTTTAGAGATTGGCTATGGATGACCTATTTTGGGTAAATATGGTCTAACCGAATTAGAGGTTGTCTATAAGACAAAAATAGCATATAGGCATCTAAACATGTTTCATGCATTCATACAAGTCATACAATGCACATAGAAGTCCCAACTTGGGAGCAAAACAAGTAATTGCAACTTAAGTCAAAGTTGACCCAGAAAAGTCAAACATTAAGCACCTATCTAGTGACATAGGTAAAATCCACAATACTTGGAATTAACTCTTTACATTTTACAGGCATGTAGTACATATCAAATAGGACTTGTAGCAAAAAGAATCAAGTAAAAAGGTTTAGAAATGAGAAAGTTATGCATGTCGGAAGTTAGCATTTTCAGCATTTAGCAAACTAGTCAAAGTAAACATAAAAATTGCATAACTCATTCAATACTTGGAATTTTTGCACTAAAACTTCCAGATCATACACTTATCATATAAACATCATTTACCAATAGCAAACTCGTCAATAGAACAAGATTAGCATGCTCAACAAAAATCAAAAGTCTACTTTTTGCAGAAAAAGACAGCTTTGAGTACCCAACTTGCAGCAGTGCTTTGAGTGACCAAACGGACGTTTTAGAAAGTGTGCGAGTAGCCGTTGGAAAGCTAAGACATCCTACTTTACTAGGGAAAAAGAATCAATCAGTTTCGAGCAAAATTGAGAGAGTTATGGCTGCTGCAAGTTGACCAAAATTTCTGGTCAAAGCTGTTAGAATTTTTAAGTTTGTAAAAATTTAGGATTTCAATTCTATGCTAACATTTGCTCCATTCAACACTTACTAACAAGTTTATAACCACAATAACATGTAATTTCTGTCATGAACAAGATCATATCATAATCATAGCAAAATCTCATCAAGTAACTAGCATACAAGGGCATAAACGTCCAAATTTCATAACTAAACACCCAATGTACATAAGAGATCATTCATAGCAGATTTCAAGCTCAAAACCCAGCCCTAATCTCGAGTTCAAATCTGTCCTGAATCACAAGTTAACATATCTTAACCTAAAACATGAAATAAGAGCATAGCAACACCCCATTTAGCACATAAACACCGAAAAACACACATGCAACCACAAATTTCGAATTTCAAAAAGTTAGGGCTTACAAGATGGAGTAAAATCGCAGGTTTGAGATGAAGAGGAGAAGAAGGAGAGGTTTGCTTGAGCGTTCTTGAAGCTTGTAGAGCTCGAATCCAACTTCTTGAAGCTTGATTTCTTCAAAAATCGCAAGGATTGTGTGTGTGTGTGTTTGTGTCGTGAATAGAGAGGGAGATGAGGGAGATGAAGCTGTGATACGTGAAGGAGGGAGATGGGTATATGCAGATTTCTTTTAATTAAAAGTTACACTTTGGCCCCTCAAGTTTCTTTTAAGTATTTTAGGTATAAAAACTCATTTAAATGGGTTTTTGCTAAAAGTTGTAAAGTAAAATTCCTAAAAATGTTTCCAAGAGTTTTTAAATCATTTAACATGTAAGATTTTGGTCGGGTTATATAAATTTATCATTTATTCATAGAAATCCAAATTTACACAAAAAGCCCGGTTTTACATAAAGATGCAAATTTTCATAATTAACACATAAAGTCACGAAATGAGTTTACGAAACAAGTTACTAAAGTCAATTTACAAGTAATCATATATAAATACTAAATCATTCAAATAACGGGTCTCGGGTTTGCTAACGGAACTAACGGAACTAACGGGAAAAGTTAACGGAGTCAACTTGGGAAGTTGCAGTTGTCACAGCCTCCCCATGTTAAAGAATTTTCGTCCCGAAAATTTAGCATAAGGTCCAAAGTGTTCGGGCCAATTGAATGGGATGAAGGAGAATGGAAACGAGAAAATTTGTCGTAGTGCTAATTGTTTTACGAATCGTTACGAGAGAATCTGAGGGGAGTGATGGACGGTACACGATTTAGAAAGCATCGAATGAACATTTCGCATGAGCGTACAGAGAGTGATTTCCTATAATGAACGTTTCCGTGAGTGAGTTGAATTGCATCGCATGGTTAGGTTTAACAAATGTGACGGCAACGCCACATCCGAGATTGAAATATTTAATATTCCGAGTAGTCTTCAGCTATAGCATCCAATAAGATAACAGAAAATATTGTGTCAAATGACACGGTAGAGGCAAGAAGTGCTGCAAAAAGGTTCAAATGTTAACGTATCTGGGGGGGGTGGTTACGCATCCTTGAATTTGGCTTCAGCTGGTGGTTCTTACAGTTCGCAGAAAAGGGGTATAGGCAGTTGACTCTGTAAGGTGTCGTAGTGTCA
Organism: Deinandra increscens subsp. villosa; assembly: GCA_039602395.1. NCBI lineage: Eukaryota > Viridiplantae > Streptophyta > Magnoliopsida > Asterales > Asteraceae > Deinandra > Deinandra increscens. Next base: position 3,902 of record JBCNJP010011702.1, read on the forward strand.
ATAGCATGGCGAGTGAGCGCGCTAATATCATAAAGAAGCGCTCCGGTGACAATTTTAGGCGTACGCGAGGTTAACAAGTCATGGTATGTCAGAAATATAATAACTAGAGGACCAATTGAAATATTTCACGAATTTACATGGTGAACCAAGACGAGTACGGATCTGGGACGAGTAAACGTTGATAAGGGTCCTGGGAAAGTCACGGGGTTGCTCCAAGGAACATGTGATCTGTCTTTTATAATACAAAACTTAAGTTGTTAAAACGTTTTCGTTCACTTAGGTCGAAATCTTTATTTGACTAAATTTATATCAGGATAGTTCCTATTAATTTAGAGAGTTGGAATAAAAACAATAAGTTTCATTTGATTAAACTGTATGAGGGACATGCGAAATTTCAACAAAAGTAACATAAATTTTTCTTTATTGCGGGCATTGTCCCATTAAATGGTTTTTCTCGAATTAAGGTTTTTGTCTATGATGATTTCAAGGTAAATCTGTGGTTCAGCACTAATCCCACCTTCGACCTGCCGACAGTGCTTATGTATAGGGTGTACCGCAGCTAACCCACCACACTACCAGCACGTTGAGGGTGCACCAGTTTCCTTGCCATTCCTGGCTATTTGACAAATCTTGTTAGATAATATACTTGAAAATAAGGTTTTTCTTTATGTTGTTTCCCGGTGCTTTTGAGTTTGAATGGGAGAGAAAGATTTGAAACCATGCAATCGTGTGAAAATTTTGAATTTTACAACAAAAAGGTTTTCGGTAGGTGGGGTCTTCATCTATGGTGCGGATTATTAAGAGTTTAGCGGATGCAATGCGAATACATTTTGAGTTTCTGAAGGGGATTCAAAAGAGGAGGTAGTCTTTCACGCTTAGGTTTAAAATGGGGGTTCGCCAACATGGGATAAATCGTTACGCGTATTACCCTCCGGTAAATAAGGGTGACGTTCTAATGACCGAAAGGTTCCCTGCAGAAGCATGAATGATACCTAGTATGGGAATACAGACTCAGGATGAAGGGCGAGGTAGGTAGTGTAGGGTATCGCAACTATACGTTTCGAAGAGAGTCATCCGGCACAATTGACGCGGACCCGGAGGAAACGATTTGGGTCGACCGATATAAACGCGAGTATGTCAACGGTTGTACCGTACAGTAGGATAAATTTCATGTAAGAACATAAGTTGATGTCAGTCCTCAAGAGTAAGTAGAGGTGCGAACGGGTATTTAGAGTGGGTTTCAGAAACACAAAGTGCTGACGACTTAAAAATACTACCTGACTTCCAATGACTGTAAATACGAGTTGTAACTAAGGTTTCGCGGGGTCTAGCGCGTATCGAAAAGCCGCATTGCACATAAGATGTGAAAAATGTCGGGTACTTGGGTCGCTTTCAGTGATCCTCGGGTAGCTTGCCGCATATACGATTAATTCAAACGTGTCTTCGTCAAATCTGGAGTCAATCTACTTCCTTACGCGTGTCTCAAAAGTTCGGGTCAATCATTCGATCAGTCACCACTAGTTATGAAGCAGGGGTTACCATTGAAAGTTTTTCTACGGAAGAAGGAGTGAGGACAATGGTATCAATGTATGATGCTGTGGAACTTTCCTAGCATACTTCTGCCTATCGCTGGTTGTCAATGTTTGTCATACGGGAGCTTCTGACAAAAAAAAGGTACATGGTAGGGTCATCACGAGGTTAACTAGCCACAATGGCTCAAGGCTTAAAGACCACCCAAGTTATAAGAGATAGTAAAGAGAAAAGATTCGCTGGCATTCAAGTTCACAGATGAATCGAGTGTTAAGGACGAAACAGGAAGTTATTTCACCAACATCACTCCGTTGGGTGAGATTGCATTCGTAGTGAGGTATAAAGGGTTTAAAATCTTGACAAGACTACTAGTCAAGAGAGGAGAACTTCACAAGATTTTCCTGTCGAAAGGTTGGTTCCAAGGGTTGAGGTGTAATTTTTCCATTCAAGATGTCTGGGTTTCCATCAGGTTAGAGTTTTATGGTGTTGTTGCACAATTGAGAGAGCTTGAAGAATGGTTATGGCGGTTAATGTCATCGGAGTAGAGTTAGGATTGCGAATAAACCAGAATCGGTTAAGAGTTAAACCACAGATCGCTCATCGCGAGGGGAGATCTCGTCATCGGATGGTGTGAGTAATACAGTGCCTTACTGGGGTTATCACTGGCAAAAGCTTTTTAAAGGAGTTCTGGTAGATTGGAAATCATATATAGGAGAAATGAGAATAGGTGTGATAGCGTAATGAATACGGTTGAGTCCCATAAGCTTGAAAATGGATGTCATGAGATTTTGAAATGAAAGGTCGTATTCCTTACAACTGGTGGTTTGCCGAGTAGGATTTCCCCAGGGCTTCCATACATTGTAAATTACATTTACGTGTGCACCCGTAACGGTAATTCACCTTGTATGGTCACGCTGGTTCTTCTTACTTTAGCTACCAGGTTCGGTGGGGTAGTATGTGGTTTCCAAGGATAAGTATCAAGAATGTGGTCATTAAATCAAAAGTAACTGCTGAGATTTGCCAAGGAGACAAGTTCTGAGAATAACAGCTAATCTAACTTAAAGTTTATCGTAGGTACGATTTTGTAAGAATGTGGTTCTGTAGGAGTATGGGTAGGGCATGCTAGAATGCCCCTAACTTGACTTAAAGATATAGAGCTAACATCCGACTCAGTCACGAATCCGTTATTCACTCGTATGTTTATATATATATACAAAGAGAATATCATGTTATTCTTAGTCATCACATGCCTGGTTTCATTTATGCTATTAAAGTCACCTTCACACTGAATTATCACACAACAATCATGCAATTTAAAATGTGAGGTCTAAACTGACCAAGGAAAAAAAAGGGTGTCAACACATCTAGGGTAACAAATACAGTTACAAGTATCTTACGAGAAATCATCCGATTCTATAAAGTGCTGCCCTACACAAGGCTAAACGGTGTTCTTTACTAACTCACTACGATAAAGGTACTCCCGGTGTGAGTGTTGATGGGTGTCCTACCCGAATAGGATCTACTACGACTCCTATTTGTGTTATAAGAGAGTATAATCAGTTAAGCTAGGGATACGTTGGATCATTGTCTTAGGGTCTAGATTACCATGATCTAGGCCTAAAAGTATACCTACCAAGGTCGTTAAGAATAAACAATGTTGTTACGGGTTAAACAAGTCCTTAAAGGTATCGACATCCTAACAATGGATCTTACCCTATTCGTGAGGCTAGTGCATAACTACAAGCACTTAAGATCAATCATTCAAGTCTTGTTGATGTAGCCAAGTAAAAAGGATGGTGAACACATGCTTAAAAGGGAATCCTCTCTGATTGCATCCTAGGTGGGTCTTACCCCATTAGGGTTCTTGATGGTCCTGTATACACTACTCAGAGGGCAATGTACATTCTAACATGTGGTACAAACAATTACTACACCAATTTGTAAATTCTTCCAAGTGTCCCATTGAAGTTCGCTAAGCACAAATTAGGTCCGCTAAAATCTGTTGAAGTTCGCTAAGAACAACTTAAGTCCGCTAAGCACCATTCAAGTTCGCTAAGAATGGGATGAAGTTCGCTAACCACTTAACGAGTTCGCTAAAGGCATAACAAGTCCGCTAAGAAGAAAGGAAGTCAGCTAAGACCTCATCAAGTCCGCTAAGAAGCCAACAAGTTAGCTAAGGGCAACAAGTTCGCTAAGGCCAACAAGTTCGCTAAGAGCATGGGCAAGTTCGCTAAGAACTAAAGTTCAAGTTCGCTAAAGAAGTTCGCTAAGAAGAGTTCAAGTACGCTAAGGACAATATCAAGTCCGCTAAGCACAAGGACCAAGTACGCTAACATCAAGTCTGCTAAGAGCAATTCTAGTCCGCTAAGGGCATTATGAAGTTTGTTAAGAAGAATTACAACAAGTACGCTAAGCTTCATACTTAGAAAAATTTCTGGCTCAAAATCCAATTCCTACACCGATATAAACAAGGAATTTTAAGTGAGGATCATCTTCAGCACGCGGGGCAGTACTTTTTGGGAATGGGTTGTAACCAAATTTTCAAAAATAGTTACAGTTCAGAAAACACTTTTTAAAATGTTCTGTTTCGCTATAACCAATGGCTCTGATACCAATCTGTCACACCCCCAATTTCCACTAACGGAGTATAACCGTGTGGGGTGTGATCCAGACCAGGATCCAAGTCTTTAGTTACAACCAAACCATAGTTGAAGGGTAAACTAGTCATGTATTACATTTAATAAATCAGAGTTTACAATTCACAAAATCAGCGGAAGCATTAAAGGTTTACAAAGTTTTTGCTTAGCAAAGGTGATTACTAATGTATCTGAAATATGATTTCCGAAAGGGTTTCACAAAATGGTAAGTATTGCCAACGCCCGTGCCATCCATGATCCTCCAAGCAACCTGAAAAGCATTCAACAATCAAGTGTCAGCCAAGGCTGGTGAGTTCACTAAGCGGTCTACCCGTCACAAGTAGACCTAAATTTTTATGATCAAAGACAGGTACAACACAATCAATATCATAAGACCCGTAAATTTCCATATCGTAGGTAGCTAGCCTAATTTATGCACATTTGAATTGTTCGCAACCGAAGCTGACAATGTATAGGGGTTACCTATGGATTTGCCTTCCTGTGTCTTGAAAGACCACGGAGGGTAGGCTAACATTGGTCCCAGTCCGACCTCCAGTCGGGTTGGTGCATCCCGTGCACCGCTGGGCGGGGGTGTCAATCCCCAGTAGTACTACTCAACATTACCTAGCTATTCAATATTAACGGTCCGAAAGTAAGGACTTTTGCAGTTTAAAATCAACTCAATGTCACATATGATATTTGGTCGGAAAATTTACTTAGTAAGAAGTACCTTACCGTTGCGCGTTATCGTCCCTGAATGGACATAACAAGTTATAGTAATGAACTCACCTTAGGGGTGCACTGGTACGCGGCACTTGGCTTTAGAGATTGGCTATGGATGACCTATTTTGGGTAAATATGGTCTAACCGAATTAGAGGTTGTCTATAAGACAAAAATAGCATATAGGCATCTAAACATGTTTCATGCATTCATACAAGTCATACAATGCACATAGAAGTCCCAACTTGGGAGCAAAACAAGTAATTGCAACTTAAGTCAAAGTTGACCCAGAAAAGTCAAACATTAAGCACCTATCTAGTGACATAGGTAAAATCCACAATACTTGGAATTAACTCTTTACATTTTACAGGCATGTAGTACATATCAAATAGGACTTGTAGCAAAAAGAATCAAGTAAAAAGGTTTCGAAATGAGAAAGTTATGCATGTCGGAAGTTAGCATTTTCAGCATTTAGCAAACTAGTCAAAATAAACATAAAAATTGCATAACTCATTCAATACTTGGAATTTTTGCACTAAAACTTCCAGATCATACACTTATCATATAAACATCATTTACCAATAGCAAACTCGTCAATAGAACAAGATTAGCATGCTCAACAAAAATCAAAAGTCTACTTTTTGCAGAAAAAGACAGCTTTGAGTACCCAACTTGCAGCAGTGCTTTGAGTGACCAAACGGACGTTTTAGAAAGTGTGCGAGTAGCCGTTGGAAAGCTAAGACATCCTACTTTACTAGGGAAAAAGAATCAATCAGTTTCGAGCAAAATTGAGAGAGTTATGGCTGCTGCAAGTTGACCAAAATTTCTGGTCAAAGCTGTTAGAATTTTTAAGTTTGTAAAAATTTAGGATTTCAATTCTATGCTAACATTTGCTCCATTCAACACTTACTAACAAGTTTATAACCACAATAACATGTAATTTCTGTCATGAACAAGATCATATCATAATCATAGCAAAATCTCATCAAGTAACTAGCATACAAGGGCATAAACGTCCAAATTTCATAACTAAACACCCAATGTACATAAGAGATCATTCATAGCAGATTTCAAGCTCAAAACCCAGCCCTAATCTCGAGTTCAAATCTGTCCCGAATCACAAGTTAACATATCTTAACCTAAAACATGAAATAAGAGCATAGCAACACCCCATTTAACACATAAACACCGAAAAACACACATGCAACCACAAATTTCGAATTTCAAAAAGTTAGGTCTTACAAGATGGAGTAAAATCGCAGGTTTGAGATGAAGAGGAGAAGAAGGAGAGGTTTGCTTGAGCGTTCTTGAAGCTTGTAGAGCTCGAATCCAACTTCTTGAAGCTTGATTTCTTCAAAAATCGCAAGGATTGTGTGTGTGTGTGTGTTTGTGTCGTGAATAGAGAGGGAGATGAGGGAGATGAAGCTGTGATACGTGAAGGAGGGAGATGGGTATATGCAGATTTCTTTTAATTAAAAGTTACACTTTGGCCCCTCAAGTTTCTTTTAAGTATTTTAGGTATAAAAACTCATTTAAATGGGTTTTTGCTAAAAGTTGTAAAGTAAAATTCCTAAAAATGTTTCCAAGAGTTTTTAAATCATTTAACATGTAAGATTTTGGTCGGGTTATATAAATTTATCATTTATTCATAGAAATCCAAATTTACACAAAAAGTCCGGTTTTACATAAAGATGCAAATTTTCATAATTAACACATAAAGTCACGAAATGAGTTTACGAAACAAGTTACTAAAGTCAATTTACAAGTAATCATATATAAATACTAAATCATTCAAATAACGGGTCTCGGGTTTGCTAACGGAACTAACGGAACTAACGGGAAAAGTTAACGGAGTCAACTTGGGAAGTTGCAGTTGTCACAGCCTCCCCATGTTAAAGAATTTTCGTCCCGAAAATTTAGCATAAGGTCCAAAGTGTTCGGGCCAATTGAATGGGATGAAGGAGAATGGAAACGAGAAAATTTGTCGTAGTGCTAATTGTTTTACGAATCGTTACGAGAGAATCTGAGGGGAGTGATGGACGGTACACGATTTAGAAAGCATCGAATGAACATTTCGCATGAGCGTACAGAGAGTGATTTCCTATAATGAACGTTTCCGTGAGTGAGTTGAATTGCATCGCATGGTTAGGTTTAACAAATGTGACGGCAACGCCACATCCGAGATTGAAATATTTAATATGACGAAGTGACCGTATGTCCGGAGTCTTCAGCTATAGCATCCAATAAGATAACAGAAAATATTGTGTCAAATGACACGGTAGAGGCAAGAAGTGCTGCAAAAAGGTTCAAATGTTAACGTATCTGGGGGGGGTGGTTACGCATCCTTGAATTTGGCTTCAGCTGGTGGTTCTTACAGTTCGCAGAAAAGGGGTATAGGCAGTTGACTCTGTAAGGTGTCGTAGTGTCAATAGCATGGCGAGTGAGCGCGCTAATATCATAAAGAAGCGCTCCGGTGACAATTTTAGGCGTACGCGAGGTTAACAAGTCATGGTATGTCAGAAATATAATAACTAGAGGACCAATTGAAATATTTCACGAATTTACATGGTGAACCAAGACGAGTACGGATCTGGGACGAGTAAACGTTGATAAGGGTCCTGGGAAAGTCACGGGGTTGCTCCAAGGAACATGTGATCTGTCTTTTATAATACAAAACTTAAGTTGTTAAAACGTTGTTCGTTCACTTAGGTCGAAATCTTTATTTGACTAAATTTATATCAGGATAGTTCCTATTAATTTAGAGAGTTGGAATAAAAACAATAAGTTTCATTTGATTAAACTGTATGAGGGACATGCGAAATTTCAACAAAAGTAACATAAATTTTTCTTTATTGCGGGCACTGTCCCATTAAATGGTTTTTCTCGAATTAAGGTTTTTGTCTATGATGATTTCAAGGTAAATCTGTGGTTCAGCACTAATCCCACCTTCGACCTGCCGACAGTGCTTATGTATAGGGTGTACCGCAGCTAACCCACCACACTACCAGCACGTTGAGGGTGCACCAGTTTCCTTGCCATTCCTGGCTATTTGACAAATCTTGTTAGATAATATACTTGAAAATAAGGTTTTTCTTTATGTTGTTTCCCGGTGCTTTTGAGTTTGAATGGGAGAGAAAGATTTGAAACCATGCAATCGTGTGAAAATTTTGAATTTTACAACAAAAAGGTTTTCGGTAGGTGGGGTCTTCATCTATGGTGCGGATTATTAAGAGTTTAGCGGATGCAATGCGAATACATTTTGAGTTTCTGAAGGGGATTCAAAAGAGGAGGTAGTCTTTCACGCTTAGGTTTAAAATGGGGGTTCGCCAACATGGGATAAATCGTTACGCGTATTACCCTCCGGTAAATAAGGGTGACGTTCTAATGACCGAAAGGTTCCCTGCAGAAGCATGAATGATACCTAGTATGGGAATACAGACTCAGGATGAAGGGCGAGGTAGGTAGTGTAGGGTATCGCAACTATACGTTTCGAAGAGAGTCATCCGGCACAATTGACGCGGACCCGGAGGAAACGATTTGGGTCGACCGATATAAACGCGAGTATGTCAACGGTTGTACCGTACAGTAGGATAAATTTCATGTAAGAACATAAGTTGATGTCAGTCCTCAAGAGTAAGTAGAGGTGCGAACGGGTATTTAGAGTGGGTTTCAGAAACACAAAGTGCTGACGACTTAAAAATACTACCTGACTTCCAATGACTGTAAATACGAGTTGTAACTAAGGTTTCGCGGGGTCTAGCGCGTATCGAAAAGCCGCATTGCACATAAGATGTGAAAAATGTCGGGTACTTGGGTCGCTTTCAGTGATCCTCGGGTAGCTTGCCGCATATACGATTAATTCAAACGTGTCTTCGTCAAATCTGGAGTCAATCTACTTCCTTACGCGTGTCTCAAAAGTTCGGGTCAATCATTCGATCAGTCACCACTAGTTATGAAGCAGGGGTTACCATTGAAAGTTTTTCTACGGAAGAAGGAGTGAGGACAATGGTATCAATGTATGATGCTGTGGAACTTTCCTAGCATACTTCTGCCTATCGCTGGTTGTCAATGTTTGTCATACGGGAGCTTCTGACAAAAAAAAGGTACATGGTAGGGTCATCACGAGGTTAACTAGCCACAATGGCTCAAGGCTTAAAGACCACCCAAGTTATAAGAGATAGTAAAGAGAAAAGATTCGCTGGCATTCAAGTTCACAGATGAATCGAGTGTTAAGGACGAAACAGGAAGTTATTTCACCAACATCACTCCGTTGGGTGAGATTGCATTCGTAGTGAGGTATAAAGGGTTTAAAATCTTGACAAGACTACTAGTCAAGAGAGGAGAACTTCACAAGATTTTCCTGTCGAAAGGTTGGTTCCAAGGGTTGAGGTGTAATTTTTCCATTCAAGATGTCTGGGTTTCCATCAGGTTAGAGTTTTATGGTGTTGTTGCACAATTGAGAGAGCTTGAAGAATGGTTATGGCGGTTAATGTCATCGGAGTAGAGTTAGGATTGCGAATAAACCAGAATCGGTTAAGAGTTAAACCACAGATCGCTCATCGCGAGGGGAGATCTCGTCATCGGATGGTGTGAGTAATACAGTGCCTTACTGGGGTTATCACTGGCAAAAGCTTTTTAAAGGAGTTCTGGTAGATTGGAAATCATATATAGGAGAAATGAGAATAGGTGTGATAGCGTAATGAATACGGTTGAGTCCCATAAGCTTGAAAATGGATGTCATGAGATTTTGAAATGAAAGGTCGTATTCCTTACAACTGGTGGTTTGCCGAGTAGGATTTCCCCAGGGCTTCCATACATTGTAAATTACATTTACGTGTGCACCCGTAACGGTAATTCACCTTGTATGGTCACGCTGGTTCTTCTTACTTTAGCTACCAGGTTCGGTGGGGTAGTATGTGGTTTCCAAGGATAAGTATCAAGAATGTGGTCATTAAATCAAAAGTAACTGCTGAGATTTGCCAAGGAGACAAGTTCTGAGAATAACAGCTAATCTAACTTAAAGTTTATCGTAGGTACGATTTTGTAAGAATGTGGTTCTGTAGGAGTATGGGTAGGGCATGCTAGAATGCCCCTAACTTGACTTAAAGATATAGAGCTAACATCCGACTCAGTCACGAATCCGTTATTCACTCGTATGTTTATATATATATACAAAGAGAATATCATGTTATTCTTAGTCATCACATGCCTGGTTTCATTTATGCTATTAAAGTCACCTTCACACTGAATTATCACACAACAATCATGCAATTTAAAATGTGAGGTCTAAACTGACCAAGGAAAAAAAAGGGTGTCAACACATTTAGGGTAACAAATACAGTTACAAGTATCTTACGAGAAATCATCCGATTCTATACAGTGCTGCCCTACACAAGGCTAAACGGTGTTCTTTACTAACTCACTACGATAAAGGTACTCCCGGTGTGAGTGTTAATGGGTGTCCTACCCGAATAGGATCTACTACGACTCCTATTTGTGTTATAAGAGAGTATAATCAGTTAAGCTAGGGATACGTTGGATCATTGTCTTAGAGTCTAGATTACCATGATCTAGGCCTAAAAGTATACCTACCAAGGTCGTTAAGAATAAACAATGTTGTTACGGGTTAAACAAGTCCTTAAAGATATCGACATCCTAACAATGGATCTTACCCTATTCGTGAGGCTAGTGCATAACTACAAGCACTTAAGATCAATCATTCAAGTCTTGTTGATGTAGCCAAGTAAAAAGGATGGTGAATACATGCTTAAAAGGGAAATCCTCTCTGATTGCATCCTAGGTGGGTCTTACCCCATTAGGGTTCTTGATGGTCCTGTATACACTACTCAGAGGGCAATGTACATTCTAACATGTGGTACAAACAATTACTACACCAATTTGTAAATTCTTCCAAGTGTCCCATTGAAGTTCGCTAAGCACAAATTAGGTCCGCTAAAATCTGTTGAAGTTCGCTAAGAACAACTTAAGTCCGCTAAGCACCATTCAAGTTCGCTAAGAATGGGATGAAGTTCGCTAACCACTTAACGAGTTCGCTAAAGGCATAACAAGTCCGCTAAGAAGAAAGGAAGTCAGCTAAGACCTCATCAAGTCCGCTAAGAAGCCAACAAGTTAGCTAAGGGCAACAAGTTCGCTAAGGCCAACAAGTTCGCTAAGAGCATGGGCAAGTTCGCTAAGAACTAAAGTTCAAGTTCGCTAAAGAAGTTCGCTAAGAAGAGTTCAAGTACGCTAAGGACAATATCAAGTCCGCTAAGCACAAGGACCAAGTACGCTAACATCAAGTCTGCTAAGAGCAATTCTAGTCCGCTAAGGGCATTATGAAGTTTGTTAAGAAGAATTACAACAAGTACGCTAAGCTTCATACTTAGAAA
>JBCNJP010011703.1:0-15170 GCA_039602395.1 Deinandra increscens subsp. villosa
ATCTTCCTCCCCAATCTGATATTATGGTGCCGGTATAGACCGAAATTCCGTTATCATTTAATTCTGACTGGTAATAAATACCGGGACTTTGCAATATTTGATTGATCACAATTCTATAGATTCCATTTACTATAAAAGCTCCCAGAGAAGTCATTAGAGGGATCTTTCCTATCAAAATTGTTTGTTCTTGGATATACCTACGCCTATCGTTTTTCCAAATGAGTCTCGCGGATACATATAATTCAGAAGAATATGTGATTGATTCATACACAGCATCTCTTTCCTTTATCAGGGGTTCTACCAATTGATATCTTTCCAAAAATAATTCAAAGTCAATTTCTTGATTTGTATCTTCAATTTTTGGAAACTTAGAAAGCTCTTCTGCCAAACCCTGATCAATGAACCTACAAAATCCTTCAAATTGTATCTGATTAAATCCAGGTATTGTGGACATTGCGTCTATCCCGGATTATTTTGAAATTGTCAGTTATTTATATTCATCCATATCGAAAAAAAAAAATACCATTTTGGCTGGTTCATTATCTATCAAAGAAAATCCTATAGATCTTGCAATGATGGAATTTCGATTCTATGAATCTTTGACTGGAATCTATGAGATAGGTGAAATAAAAATTGATACTGAACTTATTTTAAGAGATGCAACCGGAACGGAATTGATAAAACAGTCCTAGAAACTGAATTCTACCATTTAGGCTTACTCTGCTTTGGGATTTTTTTTAGAATATCAAAACTGATTCAGTTTCTTATATTATAATGTATAATGGTATTGAAATTCTAATCTACTTGAATATTGAATACCAGAAAACTATATGAATGTTGTATTTATTAACTTAACGCGCGGATATACCTAATCTATATTTAGGTCTTCTCTCTTCTTTTATTGCCCTCCTGTCCTGTCGTCAATTGACAGTATGACTTAGGGCGCAATATAATTGAAGTGGTCAAATCATATTTTGGTAAAGCACCTTGAATCCACTGGATAGTAAAGGATCTTGGATCCAACGCAGAACCCTTTGTGAATGAGAGAGATAAAGACGAGAAAGACCGATGAAATCAAGTTTCAAGGTTGTAATTTAATGGTAAAGTTTGATTACCATTAAACTCCAGAATAGTTAAGGAGTTTTTAGGTTTGATTCATCTCCTAAAGGCGGCTCTCGGCCTGAGTTATATTAAGTTAAGGTGGCCTTAGGCATTAATTACCCATGGTCTTTTTCTTATTACCTATTGTATTTCTAGTGCTTTTTTATTTCCTAAAGGTGGCTGGGACCTATTATTTCTAGTTGGTTTATGAATCAAGGTGGCCATAGGCCCCTATGGTCCAGTGGTTACGACCTCTCTCTTTCACGGAGAAAACGAGGGTTCAAGTCCCTCTAGGGGTATACCAAGACTCAAGACTATAGGAGTGGGATTTTGATTTTCTCTCAAGTGATCCATATTTGTCAAGTCCTTCTAATAGTCTACTCAGTGGGACTTTGTATTTTAGATCAAATGATATGTATTTGTCAAATCTGCCTGGGAGACGAAAGGAAGTTGATTATGGAACGTCTAAAATGAATTAGGCGTTGGGTCGATGCCCGAGTGGTTAATGGGGACGGACTGTAAATTCGTTGGCAATATGTCTACGCTGGTTCAAATCCAGCTCGGCCCAACAATTTTGTCAATCTACTATCAGATGGTAGAACACTCTTGTTCTTAAGAAATACCTGATACGAGAGAATAAAAAAGAATCCAAAATTTCTGCTAGATCTCTTCTTATTTCCCTGGGATTGTAGTTCAATAGGCTAGAGCACCGCCCTGTCAAGGCGGACGTTGCGGGTTCGAGCCCCGTCAGTCCCGACGGATCCAATAAGTACATCAATTCGCCTCTCCATTTTCTGTGAAAGAAGGGACAGAGAGCATAATTGAATTCCGAAGGGGTTTCCCTTCTTTTTTTCAAGATTCTGTCGAAGAAAGAGCAAACGCTAAACTAAAATGAAAATAATGAAAAAAATAGTTAAGTTGATAGAATATTCCATCTTTTCTCCCGCCACACATCTTTCTCATACTTCTTTGTCTTCCAAATAAATTTAGATCATTAAAATTTAGAACCTAATTCTTCTCTTTTTCCACTTCGCATGTATGGTTTGTTGGGGTTTTGTAGTTCGGACGGGTGGTTAGATTTCGTTTCGTTTGATGGTTCTATAAGGAAGACCTAAGGTGGGTTATAGAAAAGAAAGAACAGAAAAGAAGGATAAATAAAGTAAAGGAATTTTTGATTGGTCCGGGAATCAAATCTTGGATTCGGTATGGATAAAAGATGTTCGTATGTTATACTATTCAATTCTTGACGACGAATTAATTTAATAGCTCAGATATTGTTATTCATGATATTGATTCGATTCAAGATCATCGATAGGTAATGCATTCATTGAATTGACAGGTGAAAGATTTATCATCTCTATGGGATTAAATCCCGAGTTATTGTGAAATAAAAAAAACGATGAGATTAGATTAGATACAATACACGAGACACACGCTAGCATAGGAATATGCTTCTACAACACCTCTGGTATTAGGCAAAACTGTCACATAATCACCAGAATCATAATTTCTATCAGACGAACTTGAGTCATCATCATCTTTATCAGAAACATTATCATTAGCATCATCCTGAGCATTAACAGCTACAGGCTAAACCCTCTCATCTTGAATAATTGGTTCTTGAACTATTGGCTCTTGTTGTTGTTGTTGCTGGACAGGTTCTTGAATTGCTTGTTCTTACACGACCGGTTCTTGATTTTGTGGTTCAGGATTAGCAGCTTGATTCTCAACGACTTCTGGGTCACCATTATCATTATATTCTAATTCATCGTGTAAACTATCATCATGACGTGGAGCACCATTTGCAGGAGCCACGTAGTCTGGCTTTGCAAGATGTCCAATCAACATCTTTAGCGGTGGAGGAATGTTTTCCCCTCTCCGCTTCTAATATACCGGTAATTTGCTAACAGTTGCCTGATTCATGTGCTTCAATATCATAGCATAATCTTTACTCTTTGGAAGTTTCGGGTACGAAGCATCAAGAATCATTTGGATGAATCTTGGATACATTAGACTTTTCTTTTGCTTCACCAGGATGTTTTCTTTCATATACACAAACACCCAACCAGAAAAACTAAAATTTATCACAAAGGCAGTAAAGAAAGATAATATTTCATATCGAACTCTTCATGCCCTCTCAGCCTGTTTCCAAGACATCTGATGATTACATGTAGCAAATACTTGTATGGTGGACAAACATTGGATTTTGTAATCCATTTCACCATTAGATTTCCATCATACTTGATTCGTCTCAATATCCCGATAAGGCCTGCGCATCAAATTCCATAGGATAATCATAACTATCATTGAATTGAAGGACCCGACGAACATCGTCTTCAGAAATCACAATATAAGTCTCATTAATTCTTGATTTGATAACTGGTTAAGTAATTGTACAGTCTACTTGAGCCACATTCCAAAACGTATTCAGAATGTCTTTGTATGGTGTACAAACATGAGTAGCTGTATAATAAATTCTTGATCGTTGCATGAACTAAAAAATTTCTCCAAATTGAGATCTCCACTTGACAGACACACCGAGATATTCACAAATGTTGTGATCTTCATTAGAAGGTAATACCACAACCATTTCTGAAAATTCACAAAAGCAAGTGACGTTAAATTTGTTTTGTATAATAAAAAATACTAACGATTGACTCAAATTTGACTCAAAACACTTAAACTTTTAACTTTGTGAAAAACCTAGTCATTGTACCAAATGGTCATCCGAACCATGGTGGTACGGGCGTACCATTCGAATGACAACCGTTGACCGTACCAAGCTTGGTGGAACGCACCAAATTGGTACGTGCCATCCGCCGTACCACAATGGGCATGCGTACCATGTTGGTACGGGCTAGCGTACCAACTGGTACGGTGGTTGAACAGTCACCGAACGGATTTTCAATCATTAAGCCCAAAATCAACACGGTACGAAAAATCGGTCTCCACAGTTTGATTCTATAACCAAAACCGAGTCTATCGGTGTATACAAATCACATTTTTTTGTCCTAAAACACAGTGAACCATAAAGTTTTAAGTTTCACGAAAAACCGAGACTTTGTGTGCACAATTCAATTCTCTACCTGTAGCAACAAATATCAAGAGCAAAGGTTCAGTAACAAGTGAGAAAACGAGTAAAAACGAACAGAGAGGTTAGGGTTTCGCTCTCGTGAGTTTTGAATTGGTACGGTGGTAATAAGACTTGCGTACCAACTGTTCCCTTTTATACTCACAATGGTCCGGCCCGGCGTACCATTTGGTACGGGCATGCCAATGAAATATTACACTTTTAACCCCAAACTTTTCAGTTTTGTCATTTTCTTCCAAAAATCAAAATTTTTCCAATTTTAAGCATTTTAATGATGATGAGCTAATTTACACTTCGATTGTGGTTCAGAAAACAAGAATTTGCCATTTTACGTAATCAGTTGATCGAAAATAACACAGAAACAAAATCTTTTTTGAATTTTAGCAATTTTGTATCAAAACACACTAAAATCTTTTTGATTTTTCAAATTTATGCTAAAACACACTTAAAATCTTTTTGAGATTTTCTAAAATATACCAAATCAACAGAACAAAATTAAATGCAATAAGTTATATTTTTGTGAGAAAGATCGTAACGTGAGATCATATCAGACATATGTACGACACTCATTTCAATTTCAGAATACTTAGCATGCAAGTCAAGTTGTGCACGAATACAACATTTTCATGTTTATTTCAACCAAATCAAATCAATTTCTATAGCTTTCTGATATGCGTTAGGTAATTATTGATCAAGCACAAAAAATCATAGAACCCACATATTCAAGTAATTGATAACCTGACTTATTATATTTTTTATTTTTCTCTTAGTCATCACAGAATTTATGTACAGAGACTAGTAGTTCATAGTGTGTCATGCAAAAAGAAATCAGAACGTTAAATCGTCTACCTTAAGGTCGATCTTTCGATACACATATAAGGCCTCGGATTGAACAAAATAAGAAAGACAAAACAACTTGAAATTGTATAATTCAACAACAATCAGGTCGATACTCCCGTATACGTAGAGAAAGCCCGATGAATTATACGAAACACCAAGAAAAATAAAGCAAACGTCAAACGAACAACAACCAGGTCGATCTTTCGATACACAAAGAATGTCCGATCGTTTGACAAAATAAAAATAATCAAACAAGTTTAAATCTTTCAAAAGAAAGCATGCATACACTAGAACATTCTCTTATTCTATTTTTGGATTTTTAGGTAAGATCAGAATTACATAAAAATAAGAATAATGTTTCACCACAGATTTCAGGCTAGCCTTATATTTATATTATACTTGCATATATCAGATTTGACTAGCACATTCAATGACACAGACAAGTACCTACAACCTTTCTTCCTATTTTATCCATGGTCAGTATCATATTCTGATGTACAATCATTTCTCACAGAGGTTGGATCACATTTCTTAATTTTTGCATTTTTCAATTTTTTTATGCTTTTTCATTTTGAATACAAGAATTCACAATCTTTTTGTATTTTCCATAATTCTTCCCTAAAAAGCAAAAACAGAATTGAAAATAACAAAAAAAAAAACAAAAATGATCAACTGAAACAGATTACGTGACTTTAAAACAAGTAACATCATTGATATGTAATAGAAATTGAAAGCGTGTTTTATCAAAACCTTTGGTAAACAAATCAGCCCTTTGAAAATCAGTGTGAATTTTCTGCAAATCAATTAGCTTTTTCTCAAAGCAGTCACGAATAAAATGGTATTGAATGTTAATGTGCTTAGTTTTTGAATGTTGAACGAGGTTTTTCATGATGCAAATAGCAGCTGAGATATCGATAAAGAGAGGAGTAGTCAGAAAGTTCAAATCGTAATCGCGCAATTGCTATTGAATCCACAAAACCTGTGAACAGTAACTGGAAGCAGCAACATACTCCACCTCTGTAGTAGATGTTGCGACTGATGTCAGTTTCTTACACTGCCATGATACTAGCCTCTCCCCCAGAAATTGACAACCGACAGTAGTGGATTTGAAATTAATTTTACACCCATCGTAATCCGAATCTGAGAAGGCTGAAAACTTGAACTTATTATCATTAGGATACCGATTGCCAAGATCCGGACAACCCTTCAAATAAGCAAAGATCCTTTTAACTGCTAGCAAGTGCGAAGCCTTAGGGGCTGCCTGGTACCTAGCACACATGCACACTGCAAACATAATATCATGTCTAGAAGCTGTAAGATACATAAGAGACCCAATCATGGCTCGATACAATGTTGGATCGACACTGTCACCAGATTCATCTGGTGCAAGCCCATGATTAACCTGTATGGGGGTATTTGGGATTCGGATATCTCCAACTTTGAATCTGGCGGGAACATCATGAACATATTTGGTCTGATGCAGGAAAATGCCTTTCGCTGACTGATTCACTTGAAATCCCAAAAAGAAATTCATCTCTTCCATTGAGCTCTGTTTAAACTTAGTTTGCATTACATGCTCAAAATCTTTACAGAGCTTGTCATTTGTGCTTCCAAAGATAATGTCATCAACATAAACTTGGACTACCAGCAGATCTTCCCCAATCTCCTCTGAGAATAAAGTACAATCAACTTGCCCTCGTTTGAAACCATTGTCAAGCAAGTGTGTAGATAGTGTCTCATACGAAGCCCTTGGAGCTTGATGAAGACCATACAAAGCTTTATCCAACTTGTACACCCGCTCAGGAAAGTAGGATCATAAAAACCAGGTGGCTGCTTAACATACACCTCTTCACAAATTTCCCCATTCAGAAAAGCACTTTTAACATCCATCTGATACACTATAAAACCCTTGTAAGCTGCAAATGCCTGAAAAATTCTAATTGCTTCAATTCTAGCAAAGTGAGCATAAACTTCATTGAAGTCTATCTCTTTGATCTGAGAAAAGCCTTGAACCACCAATCGAGCTTTGTTTCTAACAATGATTCCTCGATCGTCCTTTTTACATTTAAACACCCAGCGTGTTCCGCATGGATCTTTTGAATTCTTGGGTAAACCAACGAGATCCCATACACCTAATTTCTGAAATTGTTGCAACTCTTCCTGCATCGCCTCCACCCAAGAAGAATCTTGCAATGCTTGGTCAACAGTGTCAGTCTCAACTTGAGATAGTAAGCATGAGTGAAAAACCTCATATTTAATCCCTGAATCATGAATCTCAGCAATGAGTGCATCAATTAAATTGGATAATTGATGTCGTGTGCGAACACCAGAAGTAGTATCACCAATAATATTTTCTTGTGGATGTACGATATGAATTCTAAGAGTAGTAGTATCAGGAACCACCACATTGTCTTCAAGATTAGTAAAATTCTCATCTGCAATAGCATCTGCAACCGCCGAACTAGAAAGATCATCAATTGATAATATATTCGGAACAGAAGAACTAGTACTCGGTAATGTAATCGGATCATCAATCGGTCCCGACTCAGCCTCATGAAAATCACTTTCATCATCATCAGATGAACAGACAGTTTCCAAATTAGAAACGTTAACAATAGGAAGCTTCAGAACATTGGATCCATGCTGAGACATTGAATGATGTATAGCAACAACTAAATAATCTTGTGAAGGTTAATCATCAGAGATAGTGCTTGCTGTAGAGAACAAATTATAAAAAGCATCATAATCAAATCCTCAATTTAAAACCGGTTTGGCTGGTGTAAATGAATGTCGTTGACAAACAACATGTAGAAAATTCTCAATCATCTTGGAAGCAGGATTATAAACTCTTTTCATCGGATGTTTGTATCCAACAAAAATGCCTTCAAACACTTTTTCATCAAACTTGCCAGATTTTTTGAGAACGCTACACCGACACCCAAACGGTTCCAAATAGCTCAAATTTGGTTTATGACCTATAAGCAAATGATAACTTGTTTTATCCAACCGTTTGACAATAAGAACACGATTAAGCACATAGCAAGCCATAGCAACCGCCTAAATCCAAAAGTTAATTGGTAACTATGCATCAGTTAACATTGTTCGTTCTGTTTCTATTATCGTTCGGTTCTTTCTCTCCGCCACTCCATTTTATTGAGGAGTATACGGAGCAATAAATTATTGAATAATACCTTTCGACTCATAAAACACTGCCATACGTGCATTTTTGAATTCGGTTCCATTATCACTCCGAATGCAATAGATTCTTTTCTTATATGCAGATTCAAACGTTGACAACAACTTTGGAAGTATACCAGGAGTCTCATCTTTTGTAGTCATAAACGCCACCCATGAGAAACGAGAGAAATCATCCGTGATCACCAAACAGTAGTATTTACCATCAATGCTACGAACATTCATAGGACCAAAGAGATCCATATGAAGTAGCTCCAATGGTGTAACAATCGTACTGACACGTTTGGCAGGATGCGATTTCTTCCGCTGCTTTCCCTTTTTGCAGGAAACACACACATCATGAAAAGTAAATAGATTCCTCGTAACGCCTTTAACCAGATTATGATTCACCAAATAGTTCATTTTCCGGTTATTGATGTGTCCCATACGGCGATGCCACAAAACAGACTCTTTTTTCGTGGCTTTTGAAATAAAACATAATGCAGGAACCACAGATGAAGACTTAGAATTCATATTCAAGACATAAAGATTTCTAAACCGTGGTGCACACATCACTATCCATTCATCCGGTATTTTGATTCCAGGTTTCAAGATCAAGCATTCAGAACTTGTGAACGCAGTTGTAAACTATTTGTCCCAAATCTAAGACACACTCAGCAGATTATGTTGCAACTCTTCCACAAATTGCACGTGATCGAATGTGACATTCTCATTCCCCATTTTTCCTTCACCGGTTATTATGCCGCCCTTATTTCCAGCAAAACTAACATTTCACCCATTGACATGTTTAACATCGAATAGCAGGGAAATATTACCCGTCATGTGCCGGGAAGCTCCACTATCAACCACCCAAAAGTTGTTGACAGCCTTTTTCCAAGCTCCATGCACAATTCAGCAGATAATTAGTTTGCATCTGGACCTAAGCCTTCAGCTTTGGGT
This sequence comes from Deinandra increscens subsp. villosa, assembly GCA_039602395.1. Lineage (NCBI taxonomy): Eukaryota > Viridiplantae > Streptophyta > Magnoliopsida > Asterales > Asteraceae > Deinandra > Deinandra increscens. Next base: position 9,167 of record JBCNJP010011703.1, read on the forward strand.
CAACCGGTGTCCCGAGAAAAATATTCAGTGGCTTTCAAAGACAATTTTGGAAGCCACTTTTGGTTCAATGATGGAATAGATGAATCAGATGTGGAAGCATAGTTCGATGAATTACCATAAACATTATGTTTGAATTTTTTTTCATGTTTGAAATAATGCTTTGTAACCGACTTTTCATCTACCATCTTGTCTTTGAAACAGGTTTTGCATCAGAATCAGAATTTGAATTTGTGGACTTGTTATTGTCAATAGTGGAAGCTCTCTTTTTAGCAAGACTCGGACACTTATTACGTAAGTGACCATGTTTATAACAGTGATAACACCTTTGACTATCAGTAATGATCATGTCAATGGAGTTTTCAAATTCTTCCGATGAACTACCAGCAAACATGGATTGAATAAATTCCTTAGATTTGTTGGTCTTAAACCTCCTGGATTGAAACATAGGAAGAGGTTTATTGGACTAATATACCAAAATTCATTATAGAACCCATAATCATCAAAACCACAGTTTTTCAGAATAACATTTTGGTTTAGTGGCTTTGATCTGTCCTGAAAATGCGTGAGCATCGGATCGTCTACTCGATCTAGCTAATCGAACATCGAAACGTAATTAACCGATTGTTTTATTGATCAACAAAGAACAATTACAATCAGGTAAACACTCAGAAATAGAGTCAGAGAAAACACACTCAGAAACACACACTTAACAGAACTCGCACGCTTAGAAGACTACTAATTACAAAGACCAAACATCTATATATACTAGTTGGTCCGAGCTTCGGCCGAACCTCAGGTTCGACCAGTCCGAACTCCAGGTTCGGACCTAGTTCGGCCAGACCTAGTTCGGCCAGACCTAGTTTGACTTGATCTTGATCTTTCTTGATACTTCACATGACGCACATAATAGGTATCAACAAACTCCCCCTCTTCGTGTGCAGTATCTCTTCAATATCATCAACTTTGTATCTTCAACCAAGCTCCCCCTCAAGTGTAGAATCCGTTCGTTCAGTGAAATGAATCTTCAAACAAACTCCTCCTCAACTCGATCGTAGCTTGATCTTGAATACTTGATGACATTTTAGTATATCTATGGTCTTTCATCAACATCTTCAGAAGACTTGTAGACGTGATATCTTGCACATAGCAACCTGCTCAAACATTTAAATATACTTGGCGCAAAACGTCTCTTCGAGACTCCAAGATATGATTTTGAAAATGATTTGTATCACGCATTGATCAGATCGAAAATAAAGCAGAAACAAAATCTTTTTGGCTTTTCAAAATTTATGCTAAAACACATCAAAAATCTTTTTGTTCTATTCTGAAATGAAATGAAATCACAATACAGAATCAAACACTATTTTTGATATAAGAAAGATCACTATATGGGATCATATTGAACATAACGCACTGAACTGCACTTCTATTTCAATTAATCGAAGCACATAAGTCAAGCTGATTGCTGGTATAATTTGTCCAATTTAAACTCAGGCAAAATCATACTCATAACATCTGGATATGATAAGGTATTGATTAGATTTGCTTTGACCAGTGTATCCCACACTATCAGACATAAACAGACATTTTCAGCTTTTCTTTTCTTTTTCTATTGTGTGACAGCACTTGTGATTTTTCACAATGCATAGTATTTTCATGATGTCGTCAACTGTGTTCCATGCAAAAAGAAAGAAGAACGTTAAATTGTCTACCTTAAGGTCGATCTTTCGATACGCAGATTAGGCCTCGGATTTAACAAGAAAATAAAACAAGTTGAAATTGTATAACCCAATAACAATCAGGTCGGTACTCCCGTACACGCAAAGAAAGTCCGATGAGTTATACGAAACACCAAATAAAATAAAGCAGAACGTCAAACGAACAACGATCAGGTCGATCTTTCGATACTGTTGGTCCTCACTGATCTTAATCAGTGCTAATGAAGGTGTTTTGAGAAGAAAACCAATCAAATATCAATAAAGGATGATTTCCAATAGCTAAAATGGGTTTTTAGTATTGAACAATCACAACTACAACCAAATGGATGATAAGAGATGAACAATAGCTACAAAGATTGAATAAGAATGCTCCTAGCCGTCACCAAAATTACTAAATTCCAGAAATCTTGTATTAGGGTTGATAGAGTTGCAAAAGTTAGAAAAGAGTGCACGAAGGCGACTATTTATACAGATCAGTAAACAGTTTCGCTGGTAGTTTCACTGGCCAAGCGAAACTGTCACTGAGACCAGACTAAACTAGTTACCGAGCGAAACAACAGTTTCGCTCGGTAGTTTCGCTAGCTACCAAAAGGACAAGATTACAATTGAAACTAATCTAAACAAGCAAACTTAACAAAACTATGAATTCCTCCCTACATTGATCTTCAATATTCCCCCTAGGGAGGGATTCGGCCTCTGGATCTTCATTTCTCGGCTTCGGCTTCATTCGGGCTCGGCTCTTTGTTCAATTCCGTTGTCTCTGATTCCTCCAAAACAATTTCTTGATCAGCAACGGAGACAATTTCCTCTGGTTCCCCCAAAATAATGGTCTCATCAGCAGCGGGGACATTTGCCTCTGATTCCCCCAAAATAATGGTCTCATCAACAGCGGGGACATTTGCCTCTGATTCCCCCAAAACAGTTTCTTTATCAGCAACGGGGACTTCAGCCGGCTTCACAACCTGCTCAGATGATTCACCAATTCCGCCCCAAGCAGTGTTCATCAAGTTTGCTAACTCTCTGTCTTCTTCCAATCTTTCTTCACCAGCCCTCACCTTCTGTGCTAAATCTTTGATCTCTTTAACGATCCCCCGGGCCTTGTTAGCAACCCTCATGAACAGGTTTGCCTCTTGAGCAGTGTCTTCTCCTGCCCCACATCGAATTTGATTTTCGCACAAGGTCTTCAGATCATCATTGCTGAACGAGAAGACTTCCATTGGATCAAACAACCTAATTTCAGCATCTTCTCCCAGTCTGATAACTGCTTCACCAGTCTGATTGTCATAGAACCACTTCTTGAACGATTGCAACCTGGATAGCTGTTGATCTGGAATTCTAACCCGGTTCATTGTTTTTGCAGGTTTGAACTTCAAGATAACTTTGGGCTTTCCAGTCCTCTCATCAATCTCAGTCCTTGATTTCCTCCTTTCTCCTTTCATATAACCGAAGGACTCAAAGTTGTCTTTTACAGCTTGCTGCAGCATTATCTTCAAATTGCTAGCCCTTGTACTCTTGTCTTCATCAATTAGGGGAAGATCTGCCAACCTCCTCAGATCCCATCTGGGCAAGGTTTTGAAGCTATCACGTTTGTGCACATAAGAGATACTACCCCTCTTCTTTTGATCATGAAGGCGTGTATTGCAGCATTGAATTTCCAGCTGATGATATGTCGATCAGACTCTTTCTTATTTGGTTGTGAGATGTTTTGGAACAGAGGAGTCTGTTCTTCAATTGCGGGCTTAGTAAACCATTCTTCTCTTTTTAAGTCAATTACTTCTTGGCTGACAGAACTTATCTTTGCTTGATAAGTTAGTGGATTTTCAATCAAGGAATAATTTTCAGGCTCTGAAAATCTTCAATCTCAGCACCTTCATCATCTTCATCAATAAGGTTGAATGGTTCCTCGACAATCTCTGGCTGTTTGTCGGTTCCGAAGTCATAAAGGTTTACGTTGCCCACATGAATTGCATCAAGAGCTTCATCATTCCCAGCACCACTTCCACCTGCTTCATTTGCACCAGTACTACTGCCACCTGCTCCTCCAGTTGCAAACTTTGAGATATCAGTCATGGAATCTATTTCAGCTCCACTCATCTGATTTGGCAGACTAAGGTGCTTCTTAATCTCATTCATATCCACCAGCAGAGTTTTTATAAGTGAAGATTGTTTCACAACAATCTCATTCAGACTCTGAATCTGCTTATCCTTTTCCTTCTCTCTAATCTCTGAGTTGACCAACTTGGTTTTAATCATCCCGAGTTCATTAGTAAATGAGGCGTTTACATTTCGAATAACATCTTGATCCAACTCAGATCCAGGATCAACCTTTCTTTTCTTGCTTGCTCTCACTTCTTCTTCAGTAGGGGCACTACTTTTTCGTCTTGATCTCTTTTCTTGTTGTGCCATATCTTCAAGCTCATCTTCAATCTCGTCTGATGGTTCCTTACCAGAGCTTCTGACATACGGTTTCCTTTTTCCTTTAATATTTTCACTCGCTTTCCCATCGTTTCTCCTCTTGTTTTCTGATTCTATCAGCTTCTGGATGTATTCGTACCTCTTTTCAGGGTACATGTGCTTCATGAGGTACGTGGTATACCCGGAGAAATCAGGTCTTTTTGCAGCACAGTCAGATAGAATTCTTGGATGCATTGGCGTTACAACGAGAGCCACACCCAGCTTTGGCAGCTCCGGCTCTAAGTGATCAATTATCATCTGCAAAAACCTCGGATACAGGAGCCACCTCGACTTCCTCAGCGCTTGAATATTAGAAACCATTGCATCGAAAATTCGCTGAGGGATGTTGGCCTTCTTTCCTCTACATACCAATAGCATAGCCTCGGCCCAGTTTGCGTTGAGACCATCGGAACCCCCTTTTCTTATTCTTCCACAATTCACCTCCTTCATAACCCATATCTCGCTCAAAGCCTCTCAAAATATCCATTTCCTTCATCTTTGTGACTTCACCAACGTCACTTTCAAGTTTAATAGCTGCATCAATTGTTTTCATGGTGATGACGATATCTTTCTTCATAACCTTTGCTCGAATGCATTCAGGTTTTGCTTTTACATCGTATTATGCAGTGAGCCAAAATTCTTTGATATGCTTTTCGTCAATGATTGGCATGTGTGAAATAGCATGAGAGATGCACGACTTCTTCAGCCATTCAATACAGTCTCGAAATCCAATAGCCTTGTCGGTGCTATCGTCCAAAAATGCTGTGACATTGCTTCGAGGCTCGTGCTTTAATGTTGACATTTTCTGCGTATGAAACCGAGAGTTTGTGAGTTAAACAGAACTTAAAATAAATTAAATTTAAAAAGGATAGTTTCGCTGCGAAACAATAGTTTCGCTTAGAAACCATAGCATCGCAACACAGCGAAACCAGTTGATTCGCGAGAATGGTCGCAGCGACACTGACGAGGTTAGTTTCGCCGAGAAACAGCAGTTTCGCTGCGAGACAGTAGTTTCGCCGAAGGCGAAACAACAATTTCGCTGAGAATCACGGCGACACTGTCAACGAAATTAGGGCATTATCGCTAGACAGTTTCGCTCGTGACTTTGAACTTTCGTTCAGTTTCGCTGAAAGAACACTTAGTTTCGCTGGTCGCGACTTTTCAAATTCAAAAACTGGTAATCGATTTTTTTGGCTATTCTTTTGCATCTAAACCAACTATTAACAAGATATATCATTCAAACGAGCACAATGAGGGTCAGAAACAGTTTCAATCATCAGATTAAAGGGGCCGAGAACCCTCTTGGTGCCGATTCGACTTAAAACCGATAAACATTTGTTGTTTCAGATGCGATAAAGAGACGAGATGACCAGAAAAACACTTACCTGAAACCGATATCGGTTAAACGAAGATGAAAAAAACAGTTTTGGCGAAAATATTAGTTTCGCGAGAGAGAGGGTTTTGCAGGGTTTTCGGACAAAGTAATGATCTGAGGTTTCGATTAAGGTATAAATATCTGAGCAGTTTCGCCCGTAGTTTCACTAGGGCGAAACAGTAGATTCGCCTGAGCGAAAGAGCATATTTGCTCGAGATTTTGATTAAACAGTTTAATTTCGCCGACAACGAAAGTATAGGTTCGCTGTGTGCGCATGCGGCGAAATTGATCAGGCGAAACAATAGTTTCGCTGAAACCCTAAAATTTAATTTTGTCTCATGAACACTTCTGCAAGCCAATCGAATACACGACCCTTCACCCAGCCCAATGCGACTACTCAAGCCCACAAGCATCACCAATTTTTTAAGATTTACACTTTGATTTACAAGCTTCGTTG
>JBCNJP010011704.1:0-15151 GCA_039602395.1 Deinandra increscens subsp. villosa
ATAATGTACAATGTGATCTTAGAGGTACGTGGATCAGGAAGGCTTCAAGTCTTTGCTACAGCATAGCAGAGGAGACCTGACTCACGTACAACATCCCTAGGTCATTGCTCACGCAAAGCAGAGGGGATGAGATTTTTGAGCATAACGTCAAAGAACTCAGAATCGGGCGAGTGTCTCAGGATCCCTAGTACACAGTCAAATAGAGGTTGTACTAACCTATGTGTGTGTTTCCTATCAAGCATCTTACGTTATCTTCAAGTGTTGTGATAAACCATACCTTTTAATTGATTGACAGCAGAGCCTATCAAGCATATCAACCATGAATCAAAGCTTTTCACATCCACCTTACCAAGCATATCAATCAAGATGTTTATTTTATATCTTCCCCTTGCTTTTAGCTTTTTTGTAAAACACACACTGAGAATTAAAAACACTATTTTTGTAATTTTTTTTAATTGAACACACACTAACTAAAAATAAACTCTATTTTTGTAGTTTTTAGTTTTTTTTTAAGTATTTAAATGAAAAGACATCCAGATAGTAGTTGTCAGACTACTCTTCAAAAGCTATCATTCTGAGGTCTTTGAGACACATTTCAAAATTTGCACTAGGGAGGGGTTTGGTGAACATGTCTGCCACGTTATCATTCGATTACACCCGTTCTAAGTGAATGAGCTTGCGTTCATAGCAATCCCGTATGAAGTGTGTTTTGATATCAATGTGCTTGGTTTTCGAATGCTGCATAGGTTTTTTAACAAATTGTAATGCAACAGCATTATCATAGTATATGGGAGTGTCAAAAAAATTCAAACCGTAATCTCCCAATTGATGCTGCAGCCATACCACCTGTGAGCAACATGCGGACGCAACCACGTATTCTGCTTCAGCTGTAGATTGTGACACCGTGTGTTGCTTCTTGCTCTGCCACGCTACCAACCTGTCTCCTAAGAACTGAGCTCCGGCAGATGTAGATTTTCTGTCAAGCTCACAACCACCATAATCACTATCAGTAAAAGCATACAAATTAAACCCAGACTCTTTGGGGTACCAGAGGCCCAACCTTGTCCTACCCTTCAAATATTTAAAAAATCTTTTAACAGTAGATAAATGAGAGAGTTTAGGGTTAGCCTGATATCGCACACATTGGCACACTGCAAACATGATGTATGGTGGACTGGCCGTCAAATAGATCAGTGACCCGATCATTGACCGGTACATTGCTCGCTGACCGATTGACCATCTAAATCTTTGGTGAGTGCTGGCCTGGCTGCCATGGGTGTGGCAGCAGGCTTTGAGTCTGCCATATTGTAATTCTCCAGAATCTCTGTCACGTATTTAGCTTTATAAACTAAGATGCCGCTCTCACTTTTCTTCACTTGTAATGCCAAGAAGAATTCCATTTCACCCATTTGACTCATCTCGAACTTTGTTCTCATTACTCGTTCAAATTCTTTGCACAGATCCTCATTTGTGGACCCGAAGATGATATCGTCTACATAAACTTGCACCATGATAATGTCATTCTCAACCTCTTTTCTGAACAGTGTCTGGTTCACTATTCCCCTTATGTACCCATGAGCTAGAAGGTGATCAGTCAACGTTTTGTACCAAGACTGTGGCGCCTGATGCAATCCATACAGGGCTTTGTCTAGCTTGTACACATGGTAGGGATGTTCTTCATCAATATACCCAGGAGGTTGAGTAACATACACCTCTTCATCCATTTCTGCATAGAGAAACACAGTTTTCACATCCAACTGATAGACAGTGAAATTCATGTAGGAGGCATATGCTAGAAAAACTCTTATTGCTTCCAAGCGAGCAACTGGTGCATATATTTCATCATCCTTCAACATGTTTCTGCCCTTGGACCACCAACTTTGCTTTATTTTTGACAATAACACCATAGTCATCCTTTTTATTTTTATAATGCCACCGAGTAGTGATGACCTTTTTGTCAGCAGGCTTCTCCACTAACCTCCATACCTAAAGCTTTGTAAATTTGTTTAACTCTTCATGCATAGCTTCCACCCAGCTAGGGTCTCTTAGAGCCATTGTGATGTTTGGAGGCTCAATTTGAGAGATAAAGCATGAATACATGCAGTGGTTGATGTCCCCTGATTGACTTCGTGTTATCACCCCGGAAGCTAAAGGACCAATGACATTGTCCAAGGGGTGATATTTGTGGATCCTTGTTTCACCAACTGCTTGAGCTGTGATTTCTGGAGGTAGTTTTGCGTGTACGGGTTCTTCATTAATTTCAGTATCTGACATTGTGTTAGCTACCTGTGATTGAACAGCTCCTGTGCCAGGGTCTTTGTCTGACTCATCTTCAACTCTAACTTCAGCAGTTTCATTTGCTGGTGTTGTCACCGTGTCGGAGGCAGGAACTGGAGATTTTGAGATGGTATGAGCAATTGACGGTCCTGTTATTGTGTCGTCAAAAAGTTCTTCAGCAATGACTGGATCCAATCCAAATATGAGGAAGAATTGGTTGTAGTCAAATGCTTGTGTTGGACCCACTCCACCATCTAAAGGATTTTCTTCAAGCCAATCCACATTAGTAGACTCCATCACTTTACCGGCTGTTTTGTTGAAGACCCTGTAAGCTGAGCTGGCAGAATAACCTACAAAATATCACTCATCAGATTTAGGTGCAAATTTTGGCAAATCAGTATTAACTAAAACAGTGCAAAGACATCTAAAAGCACGAAGATGCCCAATTTTGGGCTTGTCATGATAGATCAATTCGTAAGGTGTCTTCTGGTGTCGCTTGTTTATAAGAAACATGTTTTGCACATAACAGGCTGTGTTGACTGCTTCTGCCCAGAACATGGTGGGCAGCTTGGAATCACATCGCATTGTGCGAGCAGCTTCAATCAATGTTCTGTTGCGTCGTTCCACCATGCCATTATGATGAGTGGTATACGGTGCACTATACTGATGCTCAATTCCTTTTTCTGCACAGAGTTCGTCAATTATCTGATTCTTGAATTCTGTCTTGTCGTCACTTCTGATGGACTTCACTTTCAGGTTCAACTTGTTTTCAATGAGCTTAATGAATGCTTTCAACATCTCTACAACATCACTCTTCTTTGGAAAGAAGAACACCCAAGTGAAATGAGAAAAATCATCAGTAATAACTAAACAAAATGCACAACGGTTAAGGCTTAACATACTGACTGGACCAAAGATGTCCATGTGAAGCGGTTCCAACACTGAGGAGATTCGATTGAACAATTTTGGCTTGTGTGGACGTTTGTGTTGCTTCCTCTTAGCACATGCCACACATTTCTCCTTGATCACAAATTCTTTAATTGGAAGGTCTTTGACAATCACTCCTCTAGCTAGTCGATTCAAATTCTTCAAGTTCGTGTGCCCCAACCGTCTGTGCCACAACTAAGCATGATTTTCAGCTGTCTTAGAAAGAAGGCATGCCACCTCGGTTGTGGGGGGCTTCAAAATGTCGAGGACATATGAGTTGCCATATATTCGCATCAACACCCAATTATCAGGAATGGAGTATCCAGGTTTTAGAATTAAGCATTCTTTGTTGTTAAAAAGTATTGGATACTCCTGGTGTGACACACTCAAGAGACTGTGCTTCAATTGCTCTACATAATTGACGTCATGGAAGCTGAGACATCCATTTCTGACTGTTCCTTTCTGACTGATATACTCTCCAACTCCTCCATCGAACGACACATATCCTCCATCAAATTTCTCTAAGTCTTGTAGCAAAGATATGTCGCCCGTCATATGCCTGGAACAACCATTATCAACGTACCAAAGGAATCCCAACAGAAGCATGTGTTGATTGCTTGAAAGATGGGTAATGATGATTGTCGAGATAATAATGGCTACCTTAGTTGTCAACTAAACAACGGTTGCTTGATGGAGTTAACGTGAACCAATGTTAATGGATAGATGATAATATTTTGAATGAACTTATAGGAGTACATGTTTTAAGACCATTATAGTCTTGGGAAATACGGTTGGGTTTTCGAAAGGTTTTTTAGCATGCACCGGTGTAAGCTAAGCCTTTTTAGCATGTATATCAAATAATGATGAAGCCTCTAAGAGTAGAGGCTGGGAGATGATTAGCATTAGCGGGTTATCATGTAACATATATGTTGTCATAGTTAGATATAGAGTTTTAGTTTTATATAGCTTGGCATAACTTATCTTATTCTTTTGAAGTACTTGGCATTATATAAGTTTCTAATTCTGCTACTTACTGAGATCTCTAATTGTACCATGTGTTCATTAGTAAATTCGAACTGTAACCCCTCCCGGTGCCAAGTTCGGGAGGTGGGTATCACAACTTAAGTCTATAACTGAAAACACAAAGCATCTTAGCTCAAAATGGATACAACCCTATCTAAATCAAACGAGTATGAGTTTTAAGCTTACCATTAGAGTCTTAGCACTTGCAAGATCTCTCTTAACCTTCAAATGATCTTCAGGAACTTCCTTACACATCAACAACCGAAAGAGAGTTTAAGTTTCCAACAAAATATTTGCACAAATGACTAAAAATGGACAAAACTCATTTATATCTTCCAACAGATCATACGCACATATCACTTCTCATCTCATATGGTCGTATCATGACGCGCGGGTATCTACTCCAAATGTCGGGTCTTCTTGACCCTGATACGCCCATATTGCCTATCGCCGGGCCATACGATTGTATGGCTTTCAAAACTTAGCCAAAATTTTAAGTTTTACAATATGTCTCGATCGCGCATATGGTACGACTAGAAGTGTTACAAATAGAGAGAAATAGAGATGAAAATCCAATAGCATGAGTTGACCACTTACACGTGGCGATGTTTTCACCAGCGTTAAAATAAAGACCTACAAAGAACATAAAGGAGAATTCAGAGGAGAAGCAGATGCTAGAAAATGAAAATAGACGTTAAGGGAAAATGAAAATCTATGTGTAAAAGAAAAGAAGGAAAGTAGTAATTGTGAAGTTGGATAACACGCATTAGTTATCGGGACATGTGCAAAAATTCTAATACAAACCCAAATTACTAGTAGTTTCATGATTGAACACCTAGTCTCCCATCTATACTACTATATAATACATATTGGTATAAGGGGCATTTTCGTCGTCAAAAGTGCTTAATTTTAAGACGCGTACAAATGTATATGCAGTGTGTACAAGTGTTTTAAGCATCACATTTAAACCATTCTCAAGCTTAAACCATTTACAACTTAATTCTTCATTTACTTCTAATCTCTTCAACCATATGCACATGCTTCTCCATGTGACCTCGATTAACATTCAGCAGACTTTGATTTAGGCGCTTATCCATAATCAAGGTTCCACATATTCGAGATCAGATCCCTCTCTCTTCCGCTCACGCTTCCTCATATTTGAGGCCAACTCTCCCCTCTCTCTTGTGCATCTTCAACAACATGAAGAAACCCTAGACTTGCGGCATCCATCTTTCATTCTCTTCTGATTTCTTCTGATGAACAATGGAACCGACCACTTCTTTGATCTTGTGAAATGAGAAAGCACACTCAGATTATTTCTTCTTCAATCAGTTTCAGGTATTTATACTTTTTTAGACTTATTCCAAATTTCAAAATTCAATTTCTTCTCTTCTTCAATCGCAGGTTTGAGTTGTGATGATTTTAGGGTTTTTTGCATCAGTTTTTTAGAGTTTTGGTTTAGTTTTGTTTTACAACTTTTATTCCATTCTATTGATTCCAACTTTGAACTTTGTTTGATTCCTCTCTTTAGATTATTATTCCAAGCATGTCTTCATACGTTAATCGTCTTCGCTTTTATCAAATTTATGACAGTTTATTCGCCATCATCAATTCCAGATTTGCTACTTCTCTTGTTATATACTTCTAAAACGTTCTTTTATTCTTCTCAATTCCAGGTTTGCTACTCGATCTTTATGATGTTGACTTTTTATTGTCCTTAATTATTTCAGGTTGTGAGCTTGGCCATTCTGCTGGATCATATGGTCACTCAAACTAATTTTCCTATTTCAGGTACTAGCCTTGGATTCACCAATTTCTTTTTGAATTAGGCATTCGTACACTTAGTAGCAGGAAAGGAAAAACCTCACTTTTGTTTGCTTTGCTAATTTTAATTAAATTTACCATAACCTTGCACGTGCCATTTATATTATGTTTAGGAACTGCAGGTGTAATTGAGCTAATTTTGTAAGTTTAAAATAAAGTTTTCAATATTATATTCAATTTGTTACATGCTTACAGTTAAACATACGATTAAGCAGGTTGTAGATAAGAATTTCAATGACTCACATAAAGGTGTGAATAATGTTTTTAATGTTAATAAGCTAAATTTTCATTATCGTTTAGTGAAGTTTGATACAATGACTTTTTAGGGGTTTGATTAAATAACAAATCTCTCATGTTAAGAGCTTTAATTTTAAATATATTATTGGTGTATGAGATGATGCAAATGGATGAACAAATACTCATTATGGATATCAATGGAGAGGAACATCATTGCATCGTATGTCTTCAAAGGAGATTATTAACATTTACTTTGCCGTTTATTGTAAAACATGGTATCAAATCTACAAACATTATAGTTACAGTGCTCATTGAAATGTCTTGAGTTTGCATCCTACTATTCTTTCTGACAGTGACTTTTATTTGCATCCATATGTGCAGAAACATATCATTTTAATAAAAGAGAACTGAAGCTGAAGGTAATGGCATAGAATCAAGACAAGATGGTATTGGAGCTCCTAAGTATTGGCCTTGAATTCACTGTTGGTTAGACCATCAGTTTCGTGATAAAGACATATACCAAGCTTTGGATGATGAGGCTGACCCGGGTAAGTATTCATGGTTGTTGTCATTTCTACCATGTATTTATATTTATAAAATCATCAAAACAAGAATTGCAATGCATAACATATTATTGAGGATGCACTGACAGATTATTGAGGATGCACTGACACAAGAGGCTCGAGAAATCAAATTTCTAATCTTTATTTGATATAAATTTTCAGATTTTGATGGTCACAATGGTGATGCTATTATTTCCTGAAGTTGATGAAAAATATACAATTATATATTATGGGCTTCCTTTTCTTTTGAATTAATTTCCTTCTTAGGCTATTTTAATTCTTTTAAGGTGGTTATGATTTATTAGGATGAATCAAGGATCAAATCAGAACCACTGAACAAGTAACCCCCTGGTGATGTTCAGGGCCGACTCAAGCTTTTTAGAGGCCCTAAGCGAACTATAAAATTGGGGCCTCAAGTCTTACTTTTCTTTTGAATTTTCTGAATAAGTCAATTCATAACTTTTGATTCCGAATTACCATGGTACAATTGTATAATAAATATAAAACGATCAATAAAAAATTACCTTTTAAGTTGTTATAAAAGAACTGGTGTCATGTCTATGTAAGAATGATGAAACCCTAAACCATAAGCACTCAAATATCATTATTGTGATTTTTAAATTTAAAATCTAAATACATAATCTTCAAGATAAAATCAAGCATCCAATACAATTAAACTCGAATGAGCATAATATAGCATCAATTGTCTTTGTGTGTTATAATGTCATCAGATTAGAACATTAAGAATTAAACTCATCTTCGTAAAATGAATTAAAATGCGGATACAAGTTAAACTATTGGAAAAGGGAAAATCAAATCTTGATTTGTAAGAGTAAACTGTCGTTAGGAAAATGTAAGAAAATAAATAGAAAAGGTCGGAAATAAATAAACAAAAAACTATATTGGATTTTTTATTGAAATAAAAAACCATGGGAAAGCAAATCGCATTCTATGTAGAACTGAGATAATTAAAAGAGTTACCATAGAGCCTTCAAAGTATAAAAAGTAAAGAAAATATTGTAAAAAGGTTTCGAACTAGAGCATTGAGGAATAAAACTATACGCCTTTACCAACTCAACTAATAATCAACTTGCAATTATTCTCCAACATATCCTATTAATATCCAATTTTTTCTGGACAAGATTTTCAAATTGGAGGCTGTAAAATTTTGGGGCCTCAAGCCCTTGCTTCACTTGCTTGGCCCATTGGGCCGACCCTAGTGATGTTAGTATGGATTGAAAAAAAAAACATAAAAGACCCAAGAGGAAATCACAGTATAGCCTTTGTAGTAAATCTGGATTATGGAAGGTTGTAACTATACGATTAAAAGCTATTTTCAGAACAAGGCTTAGGCCCCTGGCTGCTGTGATTTCTCTGGTGTAGCCATGGTCACGTCACAACCACATATGACAAATCCCAACTAATTAGTCTCTCTACTAAAATTATTATTATTACTTATAAACTAATTAAATTAACTATTTGTAGCTTGTTTATTGATATATAGGTTCCAATGGGTGCACTTAGGCCCCTGGCTGCTATGATTTCCTGAAGTTGATGACATCCACAGGTTCCTACGACGACCTTTTCAGAGAAGAGACAACAAAATATAATTATATATGTGAAGAAATATCACAAAAGCTTCAAGCTCAGGGGCAACTATTGCTACACATTCAGGTCTTTTTATTACCTCTTTCTACATCTCAAAAACCATTTTTTTACTACATAAAGCTGTAGGGGTTAATCTTGATGGGTTTGAGCCGGGTTAAAAAATGGGTTAGAAGAACGGATTATGTGGGTCATTGAGTCAGTAATATGGTTAGGGTAGTGGATAGTTAGCACTTATCATACTTATGTTTATGCATGTAGTGTTACTTCAATTCAGTTATGTTTCCGATTTAAGTTATTAAGGGTGCGTTTGGTTGTGGAAAACACACCCTGTTTTTCATTTCTGTTTTCTAAGAAAACATGGAAAACAGAAAACGCGTTCAAATTGTTGTTTTCCAGAAAAAATTTCCAGGAAAACAGAAAACGGTGTTTTTTAACTCTAAACTAAAATTGGAAAACACTTTTTTTTTGTTTTCCATTTCTGTTTTCGTTTTCTAGTTTTCTATTTTGGAAAATGGAAAACCATCTTTTGGTTTAGAACGCGTTTTCAAAAAATTGCATGTGTTCTCTAGAGATGCAAAACTCATTTCATTTTCTAGTAAACTGAAAAATGGAAAACTGGAAAACGTTTTCCACAACCAAACGCACCCTAAGGTTTTCGTTTTGGTTTCTTTGATCGTGTAGTGGGGAACGGCTTCATAATCACTCTGTATGATAATCACTCGTGTAGTGGAGTTCTGGTTTCTTGCAACCTCTTTACAAAACTGGAGCATGCTTACAGGTATATATATCTTGCATCTAAAAACTTTTGTATAATGCCTTAGTTGTTATGTGAAATTGGTATTCATATATCTTTGAATTCATGCAGTCCGGTGCAAGATTTTGCTGATTTCTACAGGACTGGAGCTGCAACAAATGTTTTTCGTATAACAAATGAATTTTGTCTACACATTCCACTATAGCTTTTCTTATCTATGTATATGTGTTAGTATTCTGTTATCTCTAGTTTTCAACAAATCTAGATATATTCTCTCCGTTGAGATTTGTTATATTTTTTTTCAACCGCGACATATCTTTTGGTTCTATTTCAGTTACCACTTATCAGAACTGGATCATTTAATTATAAGAAGGGGCCATTATGAAACTAACCTACTGATCCTTTGGTTCTCTTTCTGTTATCACTTGGACTATTATGAAACTAACCTACTGATCTTTTGGTTCTATTTCTGTTACCACTTACTAGTATTGTATATCTATTATGAGGGTTTGCAAATTTATCCTTTTCTACCTTTATGTAATTTTAATATGTGTTTTGTATTAGTTAGTTTTTTTTCACTTGCAAAAGGGGCAAAGAATGCATTAATTTTTGCTGGAACTGTGCTCGGTACATTAAGCGAATCATCATTTTGATATTGATTTTATGTTTTTTGATACAACTATCTATTTGAATCTATTTTTTTTTTTCACAAAGTGGATGACCAAAACACTAAGGTGGCGTTTGGTTCACGGAATGTAATGTAATTGGAATTGTAAAGTTTTTCTTTTAAAGTTGTGCTTAAGTTGGGTAAGGAATGTGTTTGAAATACAATGAATTCCTTTAATCAGTGTAATTTAGAAATCCTTCACTTTAACGAAGGAAAGTTACATGACCCCAAATTCCATTGATTAAAGGAATTCATTGTATTTCAACCTCCTCCTTACCCAACTTAAGCACAACTTTAAAAGGAAAACATTACAATTCCAATTACATTACATTCCGTGAACCAAACGCCACCTAAAAGTTCTGTGCAGAGGTTTACTTGCAAACACGGTAAGGATTTGTTCAAAGCAGCCTAATATTGTATTTTATATTGCTCAATGTGACAAGAAAGGGATATAGCTACTAGACGAGTTGATGATTCTATACACTTATTTGGCGATTTAGGAAATCACCACAAGACCCATTATTCTGAAGTTCTAACTTTTCAAGGTTCAAACAAATAGCAACCGAAGTGTTTGTTACGGTTCTGCTAAAATTATTTGCATGAAGACCAAGACTGGTAAGCCCAAAGAATTTGCTTCTAAGTATTAAATTTGGGGAAAATTGGATTTTAATAATCCGACCTATTTACTATTGGCCTACAATAATCCCACCCGAGTTTATTTTTCTGGTGGTATATAAACAAAAAAAAACATGATTAAATTGAAAAACCTAATAAACTAAGTCCGAGAGTCGCCGACCACTCCGATTCTGACCAACTAAGTCCAACGCCTAACCAATTCGACTGCCGCCGATCACTAGACTTGTTTCACCGGACCATGGTAATATTTAGGGTTTAATTTTATGCATCTGTGATTTAGGGTTTAATTCTATATTCACATATTCGAAATTTTTGGGTTAACTAAATAAGTAGATAGTTCTATCAATGATTTTCACTTAGAACTTAAATATAAGCTTCAAACATAGTTTGTTTTATTTCAATAATCCTATGGTCTTACATATGATTTACAACCCTATTATGAACATCTATTAATATCAAACAAGTTGGTGACCCGCCCTCGCTTCGCGGCGGACCATCCATTTACCTGTCAGTTTAAGTAAAAAATTCGGAAAGTATACTAAAAAAAAACTAAATTAGAAACTTAAGGGATATAAAACGTTAAAGTCTGAAAGTTTCGTGTTCAGAGTATAAAAATCATACTAAAAAATGAAAGTAAAGTAAGAAAAGTTTTAATATGGTCAAAGTATAAAACTATATAAAAATTTCGTGGCCAATGTTGAAAACTCTAAAAGTATACTAAAAACGAATGTATTTCAAAAAAAGTTTAAAGTTAGAGATTAGAAAACGTAAAAGTATGAAACATATGTGAAAACAAAAGTAGAATAACGTAAAATTGTGAAAGTTTCATGGCCAAAGTAGAATACCACAAAACTTAAATAAAAAAAAACTTTAAAACGTAGGTTGTAGGAAACATAAAAGTATGAAACATATGTGGCAAAACTATGAAAACCTAAAGTTTACTATTCTGTTAAAAAAAACAAAGTGTAAACTTAGAGGTTAGAACTGTCAAAGCCAAAATAAACAAAGTGTAAACTTAGAGGGTAGAAATTGTCAAACCCACAAAGTGTTGTGGCCAATGTATGAAAAGTGGAAATTCCACTATTCCTTCCTAATTCTTTTTGTAATATATATATAATAAACTGAAAACAAATCTTTTGTGAAATTTTAAGATTCAAAACCAAATTAAACAATAAATCAGATTAATTTTTTTGGAAAGGCCAAATATATTCACCACACACTCCAAAAGGAGGCATGCAAACAACCAACTTGACATGCACACACCACACAAATAAAAAGAAAAAACCCAGAAGATGAGCAACCAAAAAACAGCTTCGCCTAAGCTATCTCCCAGCACTCCTATTTTTAACCCAACAACCAACTAATTCTTTCACCTCCAGCACAATTTGTTCAACCTTGTACCTTTAACCAGTAAAAACCCGGTTGTTCCGAGCACGCCAAATACACCAGAAGGTAATTAGCACCACCGCTTGAATCCCTTTTTTACGAGTCAAATCCCCGTCCACAGACCGATGCAGCCCCATCAGGTCCTGGATCAAAAACCCAAAGATCGGCGATATATGCTGCCAAGAACGATCCCTAACCAAACCAGATTTGCCACTTCACAGTTAAGGAAGACATGTTCAACAGATTCCGGTCAATCCTCGCAAAGCGGGCACAAACCAGAGATAATGTTTATATTTCGCCTTTCAAGCGCATCCCGAGTAGGCATCTTGCTCAAGCAAATTCGCCACGCAGTCACATTCACCTTAATCGTTACCCAAGAGTTCCATTCATGCGATTCCCTTACTGTCCTTGCCTGCGTCGAATCAATGGCTCATCGAACCAGCCTAGTAGGAGGCAAACCACCATTAACAGCATCAGAAATTTGCCCCTTGATCTGAATGTTAAACTTGGTCAGATCCTGCTTTAGCTTATTAACCCATTTCCAGCAGCCACTCCAGTTCCTCTTCAACGGAATACCCCACTGAACCTGCGGCTGGTGATGCAAAGCGATGATGACCTGTCCCCATAACGCTCCTTCCTGCGAATGGAATCTCCACCACCGGCGAGACATGAGGCTCAAGTTAGTAGCTGCGAGAGAAATAACTCCCAAACCCCTTTGTCTTTTGCGAGAATAATAGTGGACCACGCGACCCAACTTATCTTCTGTTTATTCGGATCCCCACTCCAAAAAAAACATTCGTCTAAGCTTTTCCAGACCATCAATTACCTTAGCTGGGGCACAATACAAAGAAAAGAAATAAGAAGGTAGGCTCGTCAACACCGCATTAACAAGGGTAAGCCTTCCACCCGAGGAAAGCAACATGGCTTTCCAAGTCGAAAGCCTTCTATTAAACACTTTGAAAATCGGTTCCCAATGTTTAGCCAAATTCATGTTCGCCCCCAACGGAACCCCAAGATATTTAAACGGGAGCTCACCCCTTTTATGTAACACCCGTGTCCGACCCATTTACAAAACCCGGCCCGAATTTGAACTTGTAACACAAATAGGAGTTTTTATTTAACGATTTTCAAAAGAAATTGTCTAAAATATACAATTAAATTATGTTCGGGATACTCGATAATCATTTTTGAAAGCAAAATAATAAATTTGCAAAGTTTTAGGTGAAACAATTTGATTAAAACAAAAATAAAGCAATTTTATGTCTTTACGCGATTTCGGTAATCGATTTATCGTTTACCGGGAATCTCGGGATTTTTATCTCAAAATATATACTTTGGAACATTATAATATCATTTTATAAGATTAAAAATCAACTGGTTAAATTTTAGATCAATTTTGTTAATTGAAACGCAAATAAATAAATTTATCATTTTTCGTGCAAATCCGTTAATAACCAGGAGTCACGTAAATTTCAAAAATCATATTTTAATGTTCCTTGGTCTTTTATAAGGTCAATATAAGTCACTCGTAAAATTTTAGAAGTTAACGGGTTGAAACGGGTAGCGAACGATAAAAATAATAATAATAATAATAATAATAATAATAATAATAATAATAATAATAATAATAATAATAATAATAATAATAATAATAATAATAATAATAATAAATAAACAAACAAAGAAAGGAAGGAGGAAGATAAAAAGAAAAAAAAAATATTTGCTAGCCACCAGTTTTGAACCAGGGACCTCCTGGTAATAACTTCAGCCTTTTACCAGCAGGCCAGCGCGACTTTTGGTTTAAATACTGGTTTTCATTTTTATATTGTATACCTGTCGAACGAAAATCAGGTCGCGGAATTCCTTTTGGTCCGTTTTTGTCCATGTTGTTCGACTTGGGAAGCAAGATTTGCTCATCTACGCATCAATTGAGCTCGGCTAATCACCCCTATACGTGTCCACACTCAGTTGCGCACCTAATGGGTATAAATACCCCATCAATTCGTCCAAATTCATCACAAATTCACTGATTCTTCACCTCAAAAACCCTAAAACGAACCAGCAGCTTCGTCAATCAAATTCTCTCAAACGATGAAAGCTTTGGATCTGAATTTCTGCCGTCAAGCTTATCTACGTATGATCTAAAATAACCTCTTTCAGTTTTGGCTAAATCGATCTCTAAGTATGCTTTCTAAAACTATGCTAAAATTAGGGTTCTTGAATTTGTTTTGTCAAAATCGGGTGATCGGGTTGGAATTAGGGTCTGAATTTTTGTAGGAAATCCTAAAATAATGTGTTTTAAGAAAGCCCTAAGTTAATTTCAAGTTTTGGAAAGGTTTTTTTATTTCAAAGACGGTCAAAATTATGGTTTTCACGTCGTTGTTCTGCCCAAATTAAGTAAACGGTGTTGAATTAGGGTTTACTATTTTAGGAATATTATAATATATCATAATGAATAAATCCCTAAGTTTTTACAATTTTATAAATTGTTTTGATATTTATTTAATAAATACGATTAAAATTAGGGTTTTCTAGACGTTGTTTTGCCAAAATAGAACAAACGGGTTAAATCTAGGGATAAACTTTTACAATATATTATAAAATAATATTTAAATTAAAAGCCCTAATTTTATTTAATTTTATAAAATATTTTACTATTAATTTGATAATTATTTCAAAATTAGGGTTTTGAATATGATTATTAAATATTAAACAAACCGGAAAGTATTGAAACTTGACTTTTGGTCTTAGAACATATTTATACATATAATAAGTGTATATGAGTTCAAAAGTGATAAATGAATTAATTATTAAATAAATTATCAAAATCCTAATTTACTAATAAAAGGGTAAAATGGTCTTTAATCAAATAAAACCTGTAGAAGCATATTCCTATGCTATGAGTGTCTCGTGTATTGTATCTATGTGAGCGTGTCTGAGTATGAGTTGTGGTAGAGATGTCTTTAGTGGCGTATCACATGGTCCGGCGGACCATGTGGTCCGGCGTACCAGTTTGGTACGCTGGGTGGTTAGTCACTTAGTATAAATAGGTAGTGTTAAAATGAGAGCTAAACACTTCTGAATACTTCTGTCATTTCTACACTTTCTGTGTGTGTTTCTAGAGAGAGAGAAACTAGAGAGAACTCTTTGTAATCTTCAAGTGATTCAATAAGAAATCTCTTATTTACATCTCGTGTTCATTACATTAATTAAAGCATGCAGTAGTAAGATCATTTCTTGATTCTACAA
>JBCNJP010011705.1:0-15149 GCA_039602395.1 Deinandra increscens subsp. villosa
AGATCTGCTGCCAGATTACTAGACCATGATGAGGGCATTTTCTCAGGAGTTCTTTAAAGCATTCCCACGTTTTGTACAGTGATTCTCCGTCTTCTTGAGTGTATGAGTTGATTTCGTTCAGGAGGGAAGTACTTGTAAAGAAACTTCTAAACGAGCTCAGCCCAAGTGGTGATAGAACCATTGGGCAGAGCGTTCAGCCATTTTTTCGCACGGTCCTTGAGTGAGAAAGGAAACATGTGAAGTATAACGGCGTCATTAGAGTCTCCGTTGGACTTCAATGTCTCACAAGCTACGAGGAAGTTAGTGATGTGAGAGTGAGGGTCTTCATCGGACAAACCATGAAAGGTAGTAGAGTTTTGGAGCATCTGCACCAACTGGGGACGAATTTCGAAGTTGTTAGATTCGACACCAAGATGGGCAATGACTGCACCAAAATTGACTACATTTGGTCTTAAGTAGTCACTGTCGGTTCGCTCTTGAGCCATTGGGATAGGCTTGTTGAGGACTTCAGCAACAGTCTTGGAACGAGATCGGGGTCTGCTGTGTCGAAATATTTCTAATTCAGGGAGTGGTTTGAGTACGTCTTTTGGTTGTACTTTCATACACCACCAGAAAACAGAAAAATAAACAAGAATCAGTAGTAACCAAAGTAAGATAGTACAAAAAAGGAAAATCATTCTAAATGGTGTGTGATCAGGACACTACCTAGTGCTGGTGTACATTCTATAGAAAGAAAATGAAAAAGAAAGTTTAAAAATTTAGAAAATCACCAAGTGGTTAACAGTCCGATTTTTAAGATAATAAATTTGAAGAAAAACTATCATACACACACACACACACACACACACACACATATATATATATATATAGGGAAAGGATCATGCGAAAACGCGAAAACCATCTTAAAACCAACATAACTTTTTCATACGTTAATATATTTTTTAAAATTTTCACCAAAAGTCTTATAATTATGTTATCTTTAATTCTATAAAAAAAAAGTTAACGTTTTTTTATTTTTTTATTTTTTTCTGTGATACACATGTGTACCACAAAAAAAAACTCATACTTTAGTATGAGTTAATATATGTTTTCTCTAAGACGCACCATATGTGTTATATTTCTGTCATTTTTTGTGTTTTTTTTAATGATACACATATTTACCACACCAAAAAAAAACCCCACATATATGTGGTATACATGTGTACCACACCAAAAAAAAAAACTCTCATATATGTGGTATACATTACTAGTTTTAAAAGGAAATTGCACCTTAAGTCTTATTGTTATGTTATCTTTATAACTAATGAAAAAAATAACACTTCATAACTTTTTTTAATTATATGTTGCACATGTGCACTATGTTTCATTATCATTAATACCATAAATGTTTTAGTGTTTTTAAAATGTTTTTAACATAAGGAGTGTTTTTACACATGATAATTCGTTTTTGTGCAGTAGTAATGATGATGATACACATGTGTATCACACGAAAAAAGAAACCGTTAATTTTTTTTAATATTTGTTTCCAGAATTGAAGATAACGTAATTCTAAGACATTTGGGCCAATTTTATGAAAAAACATTAACGTATGAAGAAGTTATGTAGGTTTTAATATTGGTTTTCGCGTTATCACAATATAAAGGGTTTTCGCATTTTCGCAATATAAAGGGTTTTCGCAGGATCCTATATATATATATATATATATATATATATATATATATATATATAGATATATATAGATTTGGGGTAGAATACATCAACCAAAATCCCTACATCCTCTACATCAGCCCCCTTTTTAAAAAAAAAAAACACTTTCTTTAAAAAAAAAAAATTTAAAAACATCATAAGTCAAATCGATATATATTCTTTCTGGAACACCTTTTTTTTTATTTTTATGGCGTTTTTATTATTTAAAAAAAACGCTAAAAAATACAATTTTTTTTTCAAATGTGTGTTTTGGTGCGTCTAGAAGAATGGTGTTTTTAGAAAAAAATTAATTAACAAAAAGTATTTTTTTGGTGTTTTTTTTTAAAGAAAAAAAAACCGAAAAAAACACCAAAAAAAAACACCACAAAAATTAAAAAAAATGAGTGTTCTTGGAAGCTAACATAACGATTAGAGGTATAGTATTTTCAAAAAAAAATAATAAATTGTTAGAAAGTGTTTTTTTATGTTTTTTGTGAAAAAGAAGGTTGATGTAGTGATGTAGGGAATTTGATGGGTTCCAACGATTCTCCAACTCAAGGTGGGTTCCAATTTATCTTTTCCCTATATATATATATATATATATATATATATATATATATATATATATATATATATATATATAACGATTAGGCCGTCAACTCAGATTTTTCTCAAAATCCTCGTTTTGTGTCCCAAGCAACGGCGCCAAAAAGCTTGGTGTGCCTGTGGTGTATATAAAATTTATCGTTATTTTGTGACACCTTTTAGCAGTTAAGCTATTAAATTTATAAACATGATTTACTTAAACTACTACTATTTCACCACATTCACGGGTAAGTGCACCCATCGTGGGTAATATATAGCAGTGGTAAGTTGAATCGGGGTCGTTCAAAGACACAAAGAAAAAGGAGGGCTCTTGGTACTTCACCGTTGCTGACATCTAACCTGGACAATCTTCAAGTGAAGATGTTAGTAAAATATGTAAAATTAATTCTTAACTAAAAATAAGCTATACTTAAAAGTTGTGTCTTGATCAACTCGGTCGCAGATAATATCATTTCAGAAACTTATCAATGGTGATGTCGGTAACCCGTAATTTATACCCTTCCCATAAAATTGTTCACCAACAGGCAGCAAGATTGCATCTCAGCCTCAAATCAAGCATCACTACTCTCCTTGGCGATCGTCTACGAGAAGTACGAACCCCGTGAACCTGTGATGTTAGCAAACAAATATTGTGAAGCTAGTGCCACTTAGTTACAGGGTCCCTCAAACCGGCCGACTTACCGTACTCGACACGCTGTCATGAACCAGTAGGGGAACAACCCTGTGTGCCGGATTATTTTATTATAAAAAGTATATTTTTAAGTGACTAAGATTCGTTTCATCCGTGTACCGCTCTCGCGCATGCACGTCCGGTGTAACCAAAGCTAAGTTCACAAACATGTACCATCTCGGCTTCCGTGAAGTGACAAAATATTACTAACCCTCATTCCCAACCAAATACTTTTAGCCTGCACTTGCGTGACCACCGAGTTTACTTACATAGACATAAGGACCTTGAACGTATCATGTAAGCATGGGGGCGCGAGTCACCTTTCAGATCATGTATCATCCCCCGACCGGGTGTCACAAGTCCGGCCTTTGCGATTTTGACTCCCCAAATGGTCTGTGATATGTAGAGCATGTTTAGTTCAGAAAATCAGTAATAAACTTTCAATAAAAAGAGTCTTTATAAAGTCATTAGTTCACCTTAAAGCAAGTATACAAAAAATTGTTTACTAAGCCACCAAAGATTCGTTTATTCCCAACTGGGTGTAAAAATTTGACTAACACTAGTAAGATTGAGGCTAACAAGTGTTAGCCTAAAGATTTGCTTACTAGATAATGAAAGATTCATAGACAAATAACAATTCATTATCACCATAAGTTGAAGTTCTTACATTCTTTGACGAGTAGATCAATAACACTAAACAAATGGCTCAAAACCAAAAAGAAATGGCTCAAAACCGGAAAGAAGGTAAATCCCTAGTGTAAGTGAGGGAGAAGAATTGAGCAAGTTGGAAGTGAAGAGGGCTCCACTATTTATAGATCAGCCGAGAATGGCACGGTCCGTGCTAAACTAGGCATGGGCCGTGCCAAGTCAGTGGGCACCGGGTGTGTCATTAGTGGCACAGGGCGTGTTGATTCAGACTGTCGATCTTCACATCTTCGAGTATCAGGAGCACTTGGCGTGCTAGTTGGGGCACAGGCCGTGTCAAGTCAGGGGCACGGGCCATGTCAAGTCAGGGGCACGGGCCGTGTGGTGCAGAGTTGATTCATAAGCACGGTGCGGGTCTCACTGGTGTTGTCATGGCTAAGCTGGCCTTGGACACGGGGCATGCCAGGTGGGGCACGGCCTAGCAAAACTTAAAATCGTCACTTTCTTTAGTTTTTCTTGCATTTTATGATCCTTTTGTGATGTTTCCTTAGTAAAACCTGAAAAACTACAAAGAATACGAAAACAATGTTTCTTTGCAATAGTTAGTCATATTTTACCCAATACGCGAGGGATATTTGCTTAGAAAATATGTATAATTTAAGGTACATCACACGCAAACCACGAGTTCGTGATGTTCAGAACTCACCCGATGTGTGAATTCGGCTGAAACTTCATGTCAGTTTGGACCCACTTCGTTTGACAGCCATTTTGCACAACTTCGTCTTGTTCAGATACTGCACACGACGAACCGCTTATACACTAACAAAAGCAAGTGGAAGAACTGTGTCTGGAAGATATTCCTATCGTTCATGATTTTCCGGATGTATTTCCTGAAGATCTGCTAGGTCTACCTCCGAATAGGCAGATAGAATTTCATATCGATTTGGCACCAGGAGCATCGTCAATTGCTCGCGCACCTTATCGATTAGCCCCAAGCAAACTCCAAGAGCTATACGCTCAGTTGCAGTATCTTCTAGAGAAGGGTTTTATTAGACCTAGTTCATCACTATGGGGAGCGCCTGTTTTATTTGTCAAGAAGAAATATGGTACTTTTCGTATGTGTATCGATTATCGTGAGTTGAATAAGATTATCGTGAAGAATCGATATCCTCTTCCGCCCACGGACGATTTGTTCGATCAGCTTCAAGGTTTGAGTTATTATTCGAAGATTGATTTGAGATCCGAGTCACTACGAGTTTTTGGGTATGCCGTTTGGGCTAACCAATGCGCCTGCTGTTTTCATAGATTTAATGAATTGGGTCTGTAAGCCGTATCTGGAACAGTTCATCATAGTGTTTATGGATGACATTCTCCATCTACTCTAAGACAAACGAATATCAGGCGAAGCATCTTCGAGTTATTCTCGACTTGCTGAGAAAAGAGCAGTTATACGCTAAATTCTCAAAGTGCGATTTTTGGATTTAGGAAGTGCAATTCCTGGGTCATTTTATGAATGAATCGGGGATTCAGGTTGATCCTTCGAAGATTGAGGCGATTAAGAGTTGGCCTGTACCAAAGACGCCGACCGAAGTACGCCAATTCCTCGGTCTGGCGAGCTATTACAGAAGATTCATTGAGGGATTTTCCTCAATCGCACAACCTTTGACAACGTTAATGCATAAAGGCATTTTGTATAAATGGGATGCGAAGCAGGATGCAGCGTTTCAGATTTTGAAGAAAAAGCTTTGGAGTGCACCTATCCTTTCATTTCCAGATGGAACCAACGATTTTGTAGTATAATGTGATGCATCTATTCGAGGAATGGGATGTGTGCTCATGCAACGCGATAAGGTTATTGCTTATGCATCAAGACAGCTCTGGGATAACGAGAAGAACTATACGACTCATGATTTGGAGTTGGGAGCGGTAGTTTTTGCGTTGAAGATCTGGAGACATTACTTGTATGGTACCCAGTGTACAATTTATACCAATCACAGTCTTCAGCATATCCTTGACCAGAATGAATTGAACACGAGGTAATGCAAATGGGTGGAATTGTTCAATGATTATGAATGTGCTATCAAGTATCATCTGAGTAAGGCTATTGTGGTAGTCGATGCCCTGAGCCGAAAGGAAACAAAGCCGAAGCGTGTTCGTGCTTTGCAGATGACAATTCACTCAAGTTTGCCAGATCAGATTCGGAACGCTCGGCTTGAGCAATGAAAGACGTGAACTTGGAATCTGAATCTTTGTGTGGCTTAGACAACCAGTTCGAGATTCGGTAAGATGGAGCTCGGTACTTTGCTAGTAGGCTATGGGTGCCTCAGTACGGAAATTTAAGGCAACTTATTATGGACAAGGCTCATAAGTCTCGGTATTCTGTACATCCGAGTTCGGACAACATGTACAACGATTTAAAGGTTGTTAATTGGTGGCCAAAGATGAAGGCCGACATCACCACTTATGTGAGAAAATGATTGACTTGTTCGAAGTTCAAGATCAAGTATCAGAAACTGTCAGGTTTGCTTCAGCAACCAAAAATCCTAGGATGGAAATGGGAGAACATAACGATGGATTTCATAACAAAGTTGCATAAGACTCTAATGCGCGTTTATCGTGGTGGTGAAACCCAAATATATAGTTGCACAATCATGTTTTAAATTTATAATACCCTAACATTACATAGACCAACCACACACACTTATAGGCAAGTGCACCTATCGCTACAGTAATATAGTCTAATTGGCAAGTACAGGGGTTGATCCACAGGGATACGAATCTCTTACTCAACATAATATATCTCTGGCCTAACTACCCTAAACTAACTAAGTAGCCTAGCTGTCACCTAAACTAGCTTAACAACTAACTTATCGAATAAATATTGGAATAGGATAAATTCAACCTAATTACTAAGGGTAGCTATAATGATAAATCAAATATAAGAAAAGGCATCATCTACGATTCAAATTTTCTTAACTTCATCAACTCTATGGAATGATCTGCTATGCTAACTGTTCTAATGGATCTAGGACTCGCTAAAGCACCTAAGTCTAAGAAATTGGTCATGTTCTACCTGCTAAGATAGAAATGAGTCAACAGCCTATAAAGCTCCAACAACCATGTTAAAGTACCCAGTCATCCTATTTCCTCACTAAAGACAACAGAAACTTGATCTAAGACCTAGGATCCTAAACCAATCCTATTTTGACCAACCAAGAAGGCAATACTAACATCCAAACACATCACCTAGAACCAAAAATCACCTATATGAATGCTAAACCCTATATCTAAGAACAGGAGGATAAAACATACACACAGCCAATCAGACAATCTTGTTAACAAGTTACCTATGCTACCGAATCAACCTAGCCTTGCTAAAGAACTAGACTCGATCACAATTCGCTAAACAAGTGACTTAAAGAGAATAACCTGAAAGCCCTAAACATGGACGTGCACCCCCATATCATCGAGCCTAAGCTATCAATCATCAGATTCATCATAAGCATGCATAACAAATGTCAATCACATGTAAGAAACATTAGAGCTTTACTAAATTTATCATGTAAATATAGCAAACATCAATCCAAGATAGTCAAATCAGTAAAGAGTCATCTAAACCTAGGTGACATACAAAACTAGCCTAACACAATGAAAACAAAATGAAAATCAGATTCAAACATGACTAAGATAGAATGTAAATACTAATCTAATTGCAAACCAAAGGATTAACGCATAGTAATCTTAATCGAGTGATGATTCCATGCCTCCAAGACTTCTCGATCTCTCCAACCTTCGTCTCTAGCCTTCTCCGGTCGTAACTAGGGCCTCTTGGCCGAACCCAGCCGTCTGGAACCTCTCCCCTTCGTCCCTAAGCATCACATTGTATTTATAGGCCCGAAATTAAGGTTTCCAGTGAAAACTAGCCGTAACGGGCCATTTTGTGGTAACGGGCCGTTATGGACCATGTTTGACTTTTTCAGCAACAACCTTGAAACGTTCATAACTTCTTCGTTACAACTCAAAATTGACCCCCATTTTCGCCTACGTTCATAATTTTCCATACTCTATAACACTCAAGTAGGTTTCATATCATCATGAGGCTGGATAATAAGGGATCAAATTCTAAATCTCTATACTGAACGTTTCGATTTTCGCTCGATTCTTCGTGTCTTCTCTGTTTCCCACCATTTTTCCTCCAAATATTTATCAAGGCTTCCAGAAACACAATATTGCATAATTTAAGTATCTAAACCTAATTATCATTCAAAAACATATATAAAACATAGAGAATGTCAGGGATTATTGACAGAAATGATGTGCAATTACAAGCACATCAGACTCCAAGTCAATGAGATACGATCTGGGTGATTGTCGATCGATTGACGAAATCAACTCATTTCTTGCCAATTCGGGAGACTGGCAAGATGGATAAGCTGACCCGCATATACATGAAATAGTTTGTCTCACTTCACGGTGTTCCCTTATCTATTATATCTGATCGAGATACGCGATTCACATCGCACTTTTGGAAGTCCTTGTAGAAGGCACTGGGAACCCAGCTCGACATGAGTATGGATTATCATCCTCAGACTTATGGTCAAAGCAAAAGGACAATTCAGACGCTGGAGGACATGCTCAGAGCCTATGTGATAGATTTCGGTAACATGTGGTTGGTGGAGTTTTCCTATAATAACATTTATCACACAAGTATTGAAGCAGCGCCATTCGAGGCATTATATGGACATAAGTGTAGATCATCAATCTGCTGGGCAAAGGTGGGTGACAGTTAGTTTACTGGTCCTGAACTTATTTATGAGACAACAGAGAGAATCGTTCAAATCAGAGTTTGCTTAGCAACAGCTCATGATAGACATAAAAGTTACGCTGATAAGCATAGGAAGCAATTAAAGTTTTAGAAGGGGGGTCGTGTTCTCCTGAAAGTTTCGCCTTGGAAAGGAGTTATTCGTTTCGAAAATGAGGAAAATTGAATCCGAGATACGTTGGACCATTCGAGATCGTCTGATGCATTGATCCAGTCACTTATAGATTAAGTCTTCCCGAGGAGCTAAATTTTATGCATAACATATTCTATGTATCTAATCTAAAGAAATGTCTATCGGACGAATCGCTCGTAGTTCCACTTGAGGATTTGGAGATCGACAAGCAACTGTATTTTCTAGAGGAGCCAGTAGAGATAGTGGATCGAGAAACCAAACAGCTCAAGCAAAGCAAAATTCTGATTTTCAAAGTTCGTGGAACTCGAAGCATGGACCAAAGTTTACTTGGGAACGTTAGGATCCGATGATGAGCAAATATCCGAACTTGTTTAGACAACACGTACCGATGGCCGGGACTACTTCTTAAATTTCGGGATGAAATTTCCTTAAAGAAATGGATGATGTGATAGTCTGAAAACTTATGTGATAATCTGAAAATCTATTGTGAGAATCTGAAAACTCTTATCTTTTACTATTGAGTAAACTTTTACTCAATAATCTTTACTGATGAGCAAATCGTGAAACGTTATTTTACTGTTGAGTAAAATGCCATAACTTGATTTCTCACTACGTGAAATTGTGACGACCCTAAAACTTTTGCTTTCTTTCCCCAGCAAATACAACAACAACGACAGCCGAGGCTGCGAACGCTACGACGCAAGAATAATTTTCGGGACGAAAATTCCAATTACAAGGGGATGATGTGACATCCGAGAATTTCAAGGTTTACTTCCGTTAGACAATCTCCGTTAGTTACATTATAAGTATTAACTTAGTAACTAATGCATAACTAGGCCGAATACGTCCACGACCTTTGGTTGATCACCGAACCCGTCCATATGTGTTATGTGTTTGTTTATTTATTGTTATTATGTGCAATGTGATTTAAACGCATGATTTAGTGTAAAATTTGCCTTTTTGGCTTCCAGCGAAACTACTGGGCGAAATTACAGTGTCGCCCGGTAGCCAGCTAAGCCAATCGATTATCTGTAACAGCCCAGACCCGTCGCAACCAAGATATTGTCCGCTCTGGCAGTCGGCATGCCCTCAGGCATCCGCCCCTCACGGTTTTAAAACGCGTCTTGGTGGGGGAGGTATCCACACCCTTATAAAGGCATGCTTAGTTCCCCTACCCACCAATGTGGGATGTTACAATCCTCCCCCCTTAGGGG
Source organism: Deinandra increscens subsp. villosa (assembly GCA_039602395.1). Lineage (NCBI taxonomy): Eukaryota > Viridiplantae > Streptophyta > Magnoliopsida > Asterales > Asteraceae > Deinandra > Deinandra increscens. The sequence continues at coordinate 9,777 of JBCNJP010011705.1, forward strand.
ACCAGCGTCCTCGCTGGCACACTGGCCGACGACCGGCTCTGATACCATCTGTAACAGCCCAGACCCGTCGCAACCAAGATATTGTCCGTTTTGGCAGTCGGCATGCCCTCAGGCATCCGCCCCTCACGGTTTTAAAACGCGTCTTGGTGGGGGAGGTATCCACACCCTTATAAAGGCATGCTTTATGATGAAAATGCATGAATAAGGTGTTAAAACTGCTTGTTTGATGTTGGTAAATGTCTATGCATGCTAGATAATGAGTTATGTGAAATATGGAAGCTGTTAGAGTGATTTTTAGGCTGATCCGTAAGTTTTTCGCGACCAGCGAAACTGACATGTTCTTTGGGCGAAACTATACAGCGAAACTGTATAGATCTCCCTCCAGCGAAACTGTGCTGGAGAAACTATAGTGTCGCCCGCGAAACTGACCAGACCTGCTCGAACGAAACTATCGAGCGAAGCAACCTGAACGAAAGTTCAAACCAGTTTCATGCGAAACTAGGCTAGCGAAACTGCGTCAGCAGTTTCGGGCGAAACTAGCCTAGCGAAACTGTGTCATCGGGTACTGCCTAGCGAAAGTGCTGCCCGTGCACACAGCGAAACTGCCTAGCGAATCTATGCTAGCGAAACTGTGACCAAACCCAAGCTTGTGCAATTTACTTAAATGTTATGCCATGACTTACATGATTATGCTATGATTTCTGTATTTTGTGAACCATTGTTCATGATCAACCATCGGTGTCGTGTGTCTGTATGTCGAGTCATAGTTCCAACGTGCTATGTTATGGGCCATAGTGACAGTAAGTAAAGATTAGACACAAAACTAATACTTAAGACCTAAACGTGTTCATAGGTCTTCGTGAAGCAAACTTGGATTATATAGCAAGTGTAGCAGTGCAACCCAAGGTGAGTGTCACTAAACTGATTACCGTGAACCCGTTTGGGTCACACCGAATAACTAAGTGAAAAACAATGCTGACAACCTCGAGAGTGCTATGCACCTCCCTGATAAACTTGAAAACTTGGAGTGCTCGGCACCCACTTGATGAACTTGAAGTGCTTTATGGGAAGCACTTGTGAATTACTTAAACAACTATTTCTGAAACGAAACTGAAAACACTTTTGAGATTCATGAGAATTCGGTAAACCTTTTTAATATGGCTAGCGTAGGTTAAAGTCTAAACCACATGATATCACATGATTTCTAAGGATGCCTTGAAACTTAAAAGTCCTCAACTAAATTGTACCATTAATTGTAAAGCGAGGGGATGTTGGGTAGATCTACTGGAGTTTGACAAACTCCGCCCCGTGGCACGGGGAGTGCACGGAGGTACAATATCAGCCTATCTGACCGTGATCCCGAGAGGACACGGGGGAGGCAAATCCGCGATGACGTAGGTCCGCAGAACCTGATGGCACGGCCACTACAATAATTTATGGTCAACTTTGGTACAAACTTCCTTAGTGCATGGAACAACGGATTAGCTACCCACGATATCGGTTGAGCACTTTAACTATACAAAACTAATACATACCCGATAACGTAGGTTACGGACAATACTTTTACTAAACCACGATACTATGATTTTGGTCATTACAAAGCATTGCTTTTCACAAATAAATATTACTTAAAGTATATGTTGATACGTTTATTATTATGAGACCGGGCCACTGCGTGACAAGCCCACTGTGAATTCACCAACCGTTAGGTTGACACTTGCGTGGTTTAAACTTTTGCAGATCGCTGAAGAGTATCCGAAGCAGGTTGACATGGCACAAGAAGATGTTTATTTTTATTTAAACTAAACTTGGGAATTTAAAACAATGTTTATGTAAAGCACGTGGTTAGTGCTAAAGATAATGTTTTCCGCTGCGTACTGTTAACTGTTTTATTATTAATGTTTGGACTTTACTCTGATTCGTTTAGTATTTGTAACTAATGGTTGTGGTCCTGGTCTAGTCGCACCCCTTAACGGTATAAACTCCGTTAGTGGTAAATTTGGGGGTGTGACAGAAATGAACTTGCAAAGGTTAAACTCGTGAAACTTATACACTTAGCAACATGGTTGCGATCTTAATTTTCGGGACGAAATTCTTTAACGAGGAAAGGATGTGACATTCTGGCCCTTCGGGTGGGTCCCGAGCCTTAAAACGGATAAAACTGATAAAACCGGCAAACCGAAAGATGCGTATATACGCATAGCATGTCAATTAAGGTATTAGAAGAGTCTAGTAGCCTTAAAACATTTTCAAAAACATGACACACAAGTTGGAGTCTCGAAACATTCGTGATAAACTGAAAAAACTGCTATGTGTCGTGAATAAAAGTTGAAACTTGATTTCTTGATCATAAATTGTTATATGGGAAGTTGATACTTGATTTAATTGGATTTGATGTGATAAAAACAAATGTAAATAAAAGAAAAGCTATAAGTCACTGAACGGGATCTTACTATTGCATGATATGATCAATTCGGTAAAACACGAGGTAAATAATGCTTCTTTGATTGATACCAAACTCAAACGGTTACAAAGAGAGAACAGTGAGTAAACACCTAAAATTGTACACAGTTAAGCAATCAACTCTCTCAGCTACTCTGAAACACAAGAGTAAAAACTATATATAGTGTTTTGCCCGGCGTACCAACTTATCTACGTACCAAATGGTCCGTGGCTACGTACCATCTGGTCTGTCCACTGGTACACTGGGACCAGAACTTACAAAATGAACATTACAACGACAAAACGCCTAGACCTAGCATTAGACATACTAACTTGTCCTAGCAAACTCTCCCTTGTCTTATGCTAGTCTTCAGAAGCTTTTATCTCAGTTTTCTTCCAAAATTGCCTTCGGTTGTTGCCAGCATGAATTCCAAACGCATAACAAACTCTAATCACCTTCTGAAACTATAAGGCTTGATCAGCATCTTTAGCCTTATATAATATATTGCTGTGGTAGAGCTTGTCGATGTCCGCTTTAGATAGATTTATCAACCACATCGGATCAAACATCCTCACCACTTTGTTTTCTTCTTTCACTACAATCACTGCTTCTCCTGTTCGTTCATCATAATACCACCACTATAGCGTCTTTATAAAATCCTGCTCAAGCTTCTTCAAAGGTATTTTCTTTAACTGAGTTGGCCTTTTGTACTTCAACACCACTACAGCTTTTCCAGTTCTTGGATGAATCTCTGTCGGATGATCTGTATATCTAGGCCTGTGCGGAGTTATAAATCTGAATCGACCTTGACATTCTTCATGTAATTTGTTCTTGAAGAAACCAGCTAAGACATTTCCACCATAATTGATAAATGGTTTTCTTGTCAGCTCTCTCACATCACAGACTGGCAATGTATCAAATCTCTTAGCATTCTTCAAATATATAATCCCGAACTCCTTCTTAATACCATAGCACTTAAGTTGTGAATCGTACATCCAACTGATAATGTTTCCCACAACATCACCTCTTTCAAAGAAACGCTTTTGATTTACAGAGGGTTTTGCTAGAGGAGTTTTCTTTGCCCTTTGAATCATCATCCATTCATCAAATAATCTTTTCTTTTCTTGTTCCTCAGAGAAGCTGTCAGTTTCAGTAGTTTCAGTCGGTTTCCCTGATTCTTTCTTCTTCAACTCTTTCTCAATCTCTTCATCATTATCTTTACCAAATAAATTAAAACCTCCAGAATAATCATTATCACTAAAATTACCATAAACCTTTGGATCATCTGGATATTCTTCAGAAGTAACATCTTCAACATTAACATGTTCCTCTTCATACTCGACATCGTCACCCGAATCATTTTCTTTGTGAGGATCGGCGACGGGAACTTTATCCACATCTTCCACATTGAGAGCATATATAGCAGCAAGTTGCTCCTTTGAGTACGGATGGATAAACTACCCTTCTTCAATAACTACTCTTGTAATAAGGGTCAGATCATATTCATCTCTTTGAGTAGTCTCCACCTGGGATGCAGAACCACCAGCAACTGAAGTACCAGCAGCACCAGCAACACCGGAACCATCTCCACCAACACCTCCTTCGGGATCATCAATATCATTTAAGTACCTGGAGACATCATCATCTTCTTTACAAGCATCATCTGGATTTGGCCTCATCTCCCCCCCCCCCCTGAGCAGGTAAAGCTTTGAGCAAACGATTTAACTCACCCAGAGAAAGAGAAAGTTATTGTAATCGAGCAATCTCATGATCCTTTTCTCGATCACGAGTTATCAACTCTTTGACAGTGTCTTTCAACCCGTGAATTTCATTTGCTTGTTGACAATTAGTAGACTTGTTGGGCTATATATAGAGGCATGAACATTAGATGTGGGTTTTCTAGTTATTGGGCTTTGATAGACTACGATTTGGTCCATGTGGGCCGGTTTTATTTGAGTTTACGATTTGGGCTTATGGGTTTATGATCCATTTTAGGGCTTCGTAATGGGTACTATATAAACCCTTGTGTTTATGATTAACATAGCTTTTGGATTATGATTTTCTGATTTCTTGTTGTTTACGATCAGAATTCATTTGCTCAAGAAAGTGTTTGTGTTTCATTCAAGATTTGATCTTTATTGTTCATCAAGTCTCTTTCATCTACTTTCTTCTCGAATCAATCACTAACGAGGATTCCGCACTTGTTTGTGATATCAATATCGTGACTTGGTAGATTTTCTGGACCTACAATTGGTATCAGAGCCAAGAATCACTGATTCGAGGCTCTCACGGTATTGGATTCGAGCATTTTCTGGAAAAGGTTCGAGTTTTTGAAGGTTTGAAGCTGCTGGTGGTGTTTACGATTGGTGTTGCTGCTGTTCTTGTGTGTTTACGACAATTTTATGGGTTTGATTGAGTGTTTACGACTGCATTTCTTGAAGATCTTCATCGGAATTTTGTTTACGATCCGGAGGTTCGAGTTTACGACTGTACTTGGTTGTAATCGAGGGTTTACGACATTTTTCACCGGAAACGTGTATCGCAATCGGTGTTTACGATTTGCTTTTATCGGATTCAGGAGTTTACGACTTTTCAGATCGTAATTGGTGTTTACGACATTTTTCACCGGAAACGTGCATCGTAATCGTGTGTTTACGATTTAGTTTCAATCGGAATCGAGGTTTACGATTTGTCTTGATCGTAATCAGGTGTTCACAATCGTAATCAGGCATTTACGATCATAATCTCTCAGTTTGGACTTTTGGACTTTTGTTGTTAAGTTTTCCTAAGCTTACATTATGGATTTCGAACCGAGTATGTATCAGAAATTGGATTTTGAGATTGGATCCATCACTCGTCCACCAAGACTCACATCGGCGGATAATTTCCTGGAGTGGAAATATAGGTTTGAAAATCACTTGAAGAGTGTT
>JBCNJP010011706.1:0-15148 GCA_039602395.1 Deinandra increscens subsp. villosa
GAATTAACGGAAAAACTTAACGGAGTTAACTTGGGAAGTTGCAGTTGTCACAGTGAATGTAATTCGACTGGAAACCCCGCATTGTATTTATAATTGAGAAATTAGGGTTTTCTGGAAAATTAGCCTCCAAGCGTATCGCTTGGAGGTCTTCTGAGCAGTAGGCGATACGCCTAGACCCACAAATCGACAAAATAGTCGGGTCAACAATTAAATCACCGCCTTTGACTTCAGAGCAGCAAGCGTATCGCTTGCATCTTCAGGACCACTAGGCGATACGCTTAGTGCTTCAAATTCAGCATTTTTCTTCTTTTTGATCTTCAATTCTTTTCCAATGCTCGTTTCTCTCGGGAATTGTACCAAAACTACAACTTTACTACGAAACACACATTAAGACATTAATAATAAAAAACAACTAAAAACCTATGGAAAACGACTCAAAAGACTCGCAAAATGACCCGAAAACGTAAAGGAAAACCGATGTGTTTTGCAACACATCAGCATGGCTGAGGATGGCTAAGAAATTAGGGGCGGTCAATGTTAAAGCGCATGTGGATTCATTATTAGTGGCAAATCACATAAAGGGGGAGTATGAGGCTAAGAGTGCTGTTATGGCCCTTTACTTGACGCAAGTTAAAGCTTTCATGAGCTCGTTTACAGATGTGTTGAGCAAGTTGGCATCAACTTCATTCCAACATTTAGCCAAAGAAATACGGGTGGAAATTTTAGAAGAACCGTCGGTTATGGCAAAACAAGTTGTGGCAGTTGGCATAGAGAGCGATACATGTTTTATGCCTATTTTGAAGTACTTAAAAGAGGGTCAGTTTCCGGAAGATAGGGAAGAGGCAAGAAAAATTCGCGTTAATTCTTTGCAGTACCAATGGTAAAATGGAATGTTGTATCGGAAGACCTATATGGGACCACTTTTAAGATGTTTGACAAAAGAAGAAGCAAAATGTGCAGTCCAGGAAGTACAAAGTGGCATTTGTGGGAATCATATGAGAACTCGCATGGTAGTCAACAAGTTGGTGATTATGGGATACTATTGGCCGGGGATGCATAAATTAGTTGCAGAAGAACTTCTGAAGTGCGATTGTTGTCAACGTCATGCACCAGTTTGTCACACCCCGGTATTATTATGTCGGGTGCGAGCGAGATGGATCACAGTCAAGATTACATAGAATGACCTCTGGATGATTAAACAACTAGAGCCGTTTGTAAAGTTAAGTTAATTCAAAATGTGGAGTTTCATTCAAAGTTACAGCGGAAATAGTAGTGAAAGTATATTTGTCTTAATTGTTACAAAAACAATTACATTTCAAAAAGATTTGAGAACATGACACCGTTAGGTGTTATGCAATGAAATCTCCAAAAGTGCAGCTCAGTTTGACCATGACTCCAGAATAAGAAAAATGCAGGTCCTAAATGATATGATGTTCCGAATGCAGCAAAGTTCAATCACCTGAGAATTCATATACTAAAACGAGTCAACATAAAGTTGGTGAGTTCACATGTTTAGATAGCATGCATGTAAAGTTTAATAAACAAGTTTGATTGAATCATTCCATCGTTTGACAATTTGTTTAGATACTGTTTTATAAATTACCATGAACCTTGAATACCGAAACTAACTGATTACCCACTCATGATACTATGTCCAACAGTACCACATGGCCAAATATAACTGTATGTACTCTCTTGACTATTAAAACGGAGTCAGGATTAGAGCTACCAATCAGAGCAGGGGCGTTAACCCAATAGATCTATCCATGAGTCATCGTTTCTGTTTGTAAATTAATCGGATTCAACTAATAGTGGGGTTTCATCATAACATGAAAAAGCATTATACAATAGGATTTGGACTAGAAAAGCTCATGTAATCAATAAGGTAACAAGTAATCTATTTGTCAGGCAATGGTTATGGTTGTATGAATTCTCCCCCAAGTATTAAAACAGTTAAAGAAAAGGGGCCGTGAAAACTCACATGAATGCAAATGATTCAGTAAGATAGGCAAGTAAGCAGTCCTATACAATGTTATAAGACAACTTAGAATAGAAATTGGGTTGACATCTAAGTCACTCCAATTTGGTTGGTCAAGTCTTGGCATTATAGTAACCCGGTAATATAGTACGATATCATTGACCTTAAGTACATATTTATTACGCGATAATTATGATATTAATTATATTCATGATAATTATTAGTTTAGAAATGGTTTATATTTCCAAATAAATATCAAATGAGTTTAAAGGACTTTTTTAGAAAAAAAATGACAGTTTAAGGACAAACACGCTTTTTGCCGGTTTTAGCCGCATTTCATGATATTTATAAATATGACTAAGGCATATGACCACATAAATAAATATACATTTATTTACATCATAAATACCATATCAAAACAGAAAATTCAAGTTCAAAAGTCCAAGTTCCTAGTTTTGTCCGTTTTACCGGTATGTGTCCGATTTAGCCGGTTTTGATCACGTGACTCGTTCTAAGGCTTTGTAAACTACCAAAACACTTTGTAAACTTATTATAAGTTATTTTAAGTCTCTAAAAGGGTTCAAGATCAGTTGGGGCATTAACTTGTATAACTTTACAAAAATGGGTTTTACGGGCCCGTAAAGTGTCCGTTTTTTGTCCCGTTTCCCCCCCAAATTTAGCTATTTTAAAAAGGGATCTTGTACTAGGGTTTTTATGACTAAAAACATACTTTATAAACACTTTAAAAGGGGTCAAAGTTTCTGTCCAAAAATAGCCCTAATTTATCCATAGTTTCCGAGACTTTTTAGTGGGTTATTTTTATAGATTTAGCCGTCCAAACATATCAATAAGTCGTATGGTCCTATCCATAACCTCCTAACATGTCAAAATTTCGGATTTAGGGTTTTAAATAGTCACAATTTTTGGATCAAGTGGTTTATACACAAAACTATGGCACATTGTACACATACTAGCATCATAACACTAGTTTTCTATAGATCTACATAATGTAGTGTATGAGGGGTTCAAAATACATGTAATCACTAGCATAAACATAAGATTTACTATATCTAACAAGAGTATGAACAAACATGTAGGTTATTATCATCATAGAGGAAAATATAAGTTTAAAGTCACCATTTTAACCAAGACTTGATGTAGGAGTGTTGGATGGAGGATGGTAGATCTTGGTTCCTTGTTGCTCCTAGAATGCTTGATCTTCAAGTATTGATGTGCTCGGAACGACTCTAAAAATACTATTAAAATAGACCTAAACCTAGACCTAAGACACACCTAATTTTACCGAAACTACCTAAACTAAACCGAACCCTAAGGCAAGTGTACCTGTCGGATTGTAGCTAAGCTAAGGCAAGACCGGGTATATCGAACCCTAGAGACACGCTATAGACAAAACTAACCTAGGACCTAAGAAATGGAAATTTGAGAATTGATTTGGGTTTTTTATTAAGATTTGATTTAACTAACTTAACTAACACTGACGAGCGACTGCAAAGCAAACCTTGAGGAAACTACCAAATGAGAGAAGACACCACCTAGACCTCGACTCCCAATTAACATCTATAACCAAACCTAACCTTGACAATTCTGATGGATCCTAGTTCACCTTTTGAGTCCTTCCTAGTAATTGCTTCTAACGCTCGAACAGGAGTTCACCTTTTGGGTACTTCCTACCTCAGCTAAACCTAACCACCCTCGAATCTAATCTAAGGCACCTTAAGCTAACAGGAGCTACCACTAACAAACTGCAATGATTCAGAATAGCAAGCTAGACAATTGACCTAGGGAATTTCCTTTTGGGACAACTCGATCCTAAGCAATTAACCAACCCGACTACCCAATAGCTATCACCCTTTTAAGTCTATTTAGCTAGCAACACACAAGATTCAAACAACCAATTATTAACTAAATCTATGACTACAATTAAGCAATCATGTCAAATTGCAAGATCGACCTACAAGTTAACTACTTTACCCAAACCGGAAGACATCCGCAAGCAAAGCAAGATATAATCAACAACTAGCAATCTAAATCAAGCACATAGATACATCATCACAGAAAGTTAACGGAATTTAATAGAAAACAAACATCAATCAAATTTCCAAAGGTCAAGAACAATTATAAATATTCAAAGTTCATCATTCGGTCTAGGTGGTGGTATAGAATTAGCCAACCACCATAATCAAAGCACAAGAAACCATAAAGACAGAATCTTTAACCCTAAACATGGTTTTAGAACTAATCAAATACAAGAAATCGAAGATAGAAACTAAACCGGATGATTGAATTAAATGTCGAATAATGATTCCGGGTTGATCTCCACTTGATTCCACCTTCTCTGCCTTCAAAAATCGCCTCTTAGTCGCCTCTCAGTCGAACGCCGGTGCAGAATGTCAAAACATAACCCTAAAATTGATTTTATACTCGAATTGCTTTTTCTGCGGGTTTTAGACCTCCAAGCGTATCGCTTGGAGGTGCCTTGTTTCTAGGCGATACGCCTAAGGGCCATGCCGCGAAAATTAGTCGGTCAAACCGACTTACGGCTTCCGTTGACCTCCTGACTCCACGCGTATCGCGCGACAAAGGTAAGGTCACAGGCGATACGCCTAGGACGTCTTGTTCAGCTCTTCTTCATTGTTTTCTTCTTCAAAGTTTATCATCTTCACACTCGGCCTCGGGATTCTACTAAACACCTGCAAAACTTGCATAAAACATAAAAACGACCCAAAGACACTAACTTAACTGAAAACAACTAAAACGAATGAAAACCGACTCAATTAGACTCAACTATCAACATAAAAGACACCGGAAATGAGATGTGTTTGCAACACATCAAACATCCCCACACTGACTCTTTTTTCGTCCTCGAAAAATACTGCAATGGAATCACAACCAGGAAATTGACTCTAAACATTCAACATTTGATTTAGCATCCCACCAACCAATTCCACATTCCATAACGTACTAACACACTAACTATAATTGCCGATATTTCGATCCGATTAAACCCAACCACCAACCTTTTCTTTCGCCCCCATGTGTTTATGAAATTACCGGATATAAGCTCAGTCTACCTATGGATCCCACTAAAGAAAGGTCAAGTTCAACCTACTACCGAATCAAATTCAGTCAAAGCAAAGGGTATAATGATTTAAATTTATATATTTCTCCAACCCCCCTTAAACCAGATACTAAGATGTCCAAAGAATAACTAATTACTGAAAGAACACAAATTCCTGAGCATTTATTCTTTAATCTACCATATTTTTTCCATATTTTTTTCTTTTTCTATTTTTTTTAACTCTAATTGGTCACTTTTACCTAAAATTACCAACGGACATCATCAGAGGTATTTTTTCACAAGGTCTTACCCCCGAAATCATACGTGAGTATTTTGCCCGCGAGATCCGGAACATCATCAGAGGTACTTACCACGGGATACTATCCTTAGTTCGTACATAAGTATTTTGTCCCTTCACTCTAGTTCATTAACCAAATTATTAACTACATGCTCATTTGAAATTCTAAGGACATAGGAGTATCTAGCCTAAAGCGGTCTCTTCCCTCCTAATCATCAGATTCAGAATTCCTATCACTCCTAAAATGGAAACCCACTAGCAGACTGTTTAGCATATTTATACAACAATAAACGCACATGCTATTTAAGCTACTCCTAGATCAGCTGGGCCTACCGACACATCATAGACTAGTAATGTTTTCCATTCAAACCATACTTAACACATTTCCCAAATTATTTACTAATTTAACAATTAAGCATAAAATAAGACAATCAATTCCCAGTTTTACCTATCATTTTCCATTTAATTGCAGCCAGAATCTCGGACATTTTTGAACAATTTTTCAATATTTTTTCAAATTTTCAAAATTTTAACCAAAAATAACAGACTCAATACGAAAGTATCCCATCCCCACACTTGAATCACACATTGCCCTCAATGTGGAATGGAATAAAACAAAGCAGAAATAAAAACACGAAAAAGAAAAATAAATAAAACTAAAAACAAAACAAGATAAGTTGAAACGTGTTCACCTGAAACTCCAGAGACTCAGCATAGCAACCACAACGATCCCTCGCACTCCGGTAAACAGAAATAAAATAAATCGAAAATTTAAGAATTTCTGAAATACCTTCTCCAGGCGTATCGCCTACAACCATGCATCTCCCAGGCGATACGCCTGGAACTGCACACAACCGGCCCGCATGAGACTTCCACGCGTATCGCCTATAACCTACCAACCTCCAGGCGATACGCTTGGAACGTGATTTCCAGAGAATTTTTGGAACTTGACCCCAAAAATTTTCTATCTCCTTTTCTCCACAGCAGCTCCTATAGTCGAAATCTCAGTCCAGATCTGCACATTTTGACCTGCACATCTCATATTCCTCAAATCTCGAATCTCCAGAATCACCTGCAAACACCAAAAACACAAAAACGAAAAGACGCAACATGCACGAAAAACTAAAATTGCAGAAAATTACAATACACAACTACATAATGTACAAACCGGGCGCTTATCATTTATCACAAAACATAAGAACAACCTCCAAAACCATCCGGAGGCTTTGATTTCACATCTCTCAACACAAAACTACCGAATTCCCCCCGGTTCCTATCAGCACAAATTCCAACTAACTCCCTAAACCATAAAGCAACCAACTTTAACAAATGTAACAACTTTTTAACCTTCCAATGCTTAAACCGACCCGGGAGAAATCTAATCTTCTCTAGAAAACTTAACTTTGGGTCATTCTCACTAGAAACCACAACTAACCTCCCCACACTTGGTCTAAGCACAATCCTATCATCAAACTCTCCTATGTCACCAAGTGTGGCTCTCCTACAATCATCCTCAGCTATCAACTCTTTACCAACCACTAATGCCTCACTGGGTTCTACTAACGGGTCAAAAATCTCATTTCTATCAATTAACTCATCTAACCCCCCAGGAACCTCCCCACACTTATCCTCAACTACTCGTTCACCCTCCAACCGATTTCCAACTACCACTAGATCCTCACCTGTGACATAACTGACACAACTATCCACCATGGACATAAAAGATCCTAGAAAGTACACGGACTCGTTGTTCTTGTCACTAGACCTACCAACCTTAAACTCAACCGACTCATTCTCAACCCTCAGAGTAATCGTACCCGCAAAAACATCAACTACCGCCCGGGCAGTCCTAAGGAAAGGCCTACCTAAAATCAACGGGCAGCTAGCATCATATGCACTGTCAACTACCACAAAGTCTATAGGGAACAAAAATTTATCAACTTGCACAAGCACATTTTCCACTATTCCTTTGGGCCTAACTACCGATCTATCTGCTAACGAGATCGTCATCCTAGTCGGTTCTAACTCGCCTAATCCTAGGTGCATGAAAACAGAATAAGGCATCACATTAATACTAGCACCTAAATCAGCTAAAGCACACGTAACAGATGAATCACCAAAAGAGCACGGAATTGTAAATGTACCAGGATCAGTCAATTTTTCAGGCAACCTATTCTGAACTACAGCAGAACAATTAGCATCAAGTGTAACATCAGAAAAATTTTCAAGCTTCTTCTTATTAGTTAACATATCTTTCAAAAATTTGGCATACTTAGGCATTTGTTTAATAACATCAGTAAAAGGTAAAGTGACCCTAAGTTGCTTAAGAAGCTCTAAAAACTGATTGTACTCACGCGCATTCTTCTGTTGGACCAACCTCTCTGGATACGGAACACGCTTCAGGTCCTCTGCTATGATCGGTTGGGGCGCGAACCTAACTCTCTTCTCCTCTCTCACCGCCTCAGCCTCGACGTTTGGTGCGGTACTTGCTGGCGTAACGCTCTCGTGCACCCTCCCGTCAGGCGTCTCTAACAAAATCTCCTCATCAACCGGCTCTTCCTCAACTACTGCCGGTGATGGACTCTGAACGACTCTCCCGCTCCTAGTAGTAATGGCATTCACACTAGCATTGGGGTTTTTGTAGGTACTACCAGAAAACTGACCCCCACGGGAATTGAGCTCCTTCAGCTGCTTCGCAATGTCACCGACTAACCTCTGCAAATCAAGGAATGAGGCTTGCTGGTTCCTCAATAAAGTATCATGCTCCGCCAGCTTCTTCTGTGTGGTCTCATCTCTCGCGTTCATCTTCTGCAAAATCTGCGTTTGGTTCATGACCAACTCTGTAAGCTCCTTCATAGTCGGCCCTTCATTTCCTCCACCATTCTGATTATACCTCGGCTGAAAACCAGGTGGATTTCCTCCCACTCGCCATCCTGAATTTTGGCCACTCCTCCACCCAGACTGGAACGAATTACCGAACTGGTTTCGGTTTCCAATATAATCCACTTGCTCAGCGGGAGCAAGCGGGCAGTCTCGGGTGTCGTGAGCGCCTCTGCACATCTCACATTTGGCTTTGATGTGGAGTTTGATTTCTTCTAAAGCTTTGTAAATATTCTCTAACTCCCTAGGTGACATGGTTTCCGAGCCAATGTGATTGACACCCCGGGTAGATGTAGACGGTGCGAGTGATCTAGTCGGAGCCAAGGTGGCTCTCCGACCTCCGGGTGCCTGCTGTTCAGCAAGTGCGAAGCTCTCAAACAGTTGTTTGCATTCATCCACAGTGAGCTTCTCCATCATATGCCCTCCAGCCGATATATTGAAATCCTTCTGCACAGAATAAGGAAGTCCATTATAGAACTTTTCTATGATCGCCCAGTCCGTCAACCCGTGTTGCGGACATCTACTCAGAAGGGTATTGAATCTCTCGTATGCGACAGAATAAGGCTCATCAGGGTCCATTTTGAAAGGAATGGATTTCCTCCCGAGTACGTGAAGCCTTGGCTGGGGGATGATACTTCTTCACGAATTTTAACATTAGATCGTCCCAGGTGGCGATCGAGTTAGGCGGAAGCGTCTCGAGCCACTCGGCGGCTCGAGACGTAAGGGAGAATGGGAACAGACGCAGATAAATGATTTCGTTCGCGACTCCCGTGAGTCCGAACGTGTTGCAGATACGAATGAAACGGGAGATATGCGTCGGTGCATCTTCTTCCTCACGTCCATGGAACTGAATGGAGTGCGTCAAAGCGTTGATTACGTGGGACGGAACTTGCCAATTCGCGGTGTTGGCAATAGCAGGCTGTGCAATAGCAAATCGGGCCTCGGTGACTCCGGCGCTAGCCTGCTCGTGGACGGTGCGACGTGCCGCCATGGATGAAAGATCGGGGAATGGAATGGGTTTGGTGTCGCGTGTCGATTTGTGTGGATGAAGAGGATGGTTTGGAGTGGGTGGTGGAAATGATGAATGCCTCTAGCTCGGTGCGTAGAAGGCGAAACCGTTCACGAATATCCGCGTCAGGATCAGAAAGTGGTGACAACTCAGGAGGACCTCGTGAACGGGTGTGTGGCATAAAATGGGGAAACTGACTCAAAGAAAAATTAAAAGGAAAAATTAAACCTAAAAATCTAGACTCAAAAACGGAAATCCTAAGACTCTAGACACGGAAAAACCGAAAAGACTCAAAATTTCCTAACAACGACCTAAGTTAATCTTGCCAATCGCCAAGTGTCCCCGGCAACGGCGCCAAAAACTTGATGTGCTCGGAACGACTCTAAAAATACTATTAAAATAGACCTAAACCTAGACCTAAGACACACCTAATTTTACCGAAACTACCTAAACTAAACCGAACCCTAAGGCAAGTGTACCTGTCGGATTGTAGCTAAAGCTAAGGCAAGACCGGGTATATCGAACCCTAGAGACACGCTATAGACAAAACTAACCTAGGACCTAAGAAATGGAAATACTGAGTAATTTGATTTGGGTTTTTGATTGAGATTTAGATTTAACTAACTTAACTAACACTAACGAACGACAGCAAAGCAAACCTTGAGGAAACTACCAAATGAGAGAAGACACCACCTAGACCTCGACTCCCAATTAACATCTATAACCAAACCTAACCTTGACAATTCTGATGGATCCTAGTTCACCTTTTAAGTCCTTCCTAGTAATTGCTTCTAACGCTCGAACAAGAGTTCACCTTTTGGGTACTTCCTACCTCAGCTAAACCTAACCACCCTCGAATCTAATCTAAGGCACCTTAAGCTAACAGGAGCTACCACTAACAAACTGCAATGATTCAGAATAGCAAGCTAGACAATTGACCTAGGGAATTTCCTTTTGGGACAACTCGATCCTAAGCAATTAACCAACCCGACTACCCAATAGCTATCACCCTTTTAAGTCTATTTAGCTAGCAACACACAAGATTCAAACAACCAATTATTAACTAAATCTATGACTACAATTAAGCAATCATGTCAAATTGCAAGATCGACCTACAAGTTAACTACTTTACCCAAACCGGAAGACATCCGCAAGCAAAGCAAGATATAATCAACAACTAGCAATCTAAATCAAGCACATAGATACATCATCACAGAAAGTTAACGGAATTTAATAGAAAACAAACATCAATCAAATTGCCAAAGGTCAAGAACAATTATAAATATTCAAAGTTCATCATTCGGTCTAGGTGGTGGTATAGAATTAGCCAACCACCATAATCAAAGCATAAGAAACCATAAAGACAGAATCTTTAACCCTAAACATGGTTTTAGAACTAATCAAATACAAGAAATCGAAGATAGAAACTAAACCGGATGATTGAATTAAATGTCGAATAATGATTCCGGGTTGATCTCCACTTGATTCCACCTTCTCTGCCTTCAAAAATCGCCTCTTAGTCGCCTCTCAGTCGAACGCCGGTGCAGAATGTCAAAACATAACCCTAAAATTGATTTTATACTCGAATTGCTTTTTCTGCGGGTTTTAGACCTCCAAGCGTATCGCTTGGAGGTGCCTTGTTTCTAGGCGATACGCCTAAGGGCCATGCCGCGACAAATTAGTCGGTCAGAACCGACTTACGGCTTCCGTTGACCTCCTGACTCCACGCGTATCGCGCGACAAAGCGTAAGGTCCCAGGCGATACGCCTGGGACGTCTTGTTCAGCTCTTCTTCATTGTTTTCTTCTTCAAAGTTTATCATCTTCACACTCGGCCTCGGGATTCTACTAAACACCTGCAAAACTTGCATAAAACATAAAAACGACCCAAAGACACTAACTTAACTGAAAACAACTAAAACTAATGAAAACCGACTCAATTAGACTCAACTATCAACATAAAAGACACCGGAAATGAGATGTGTTTGCAACACATCAAGTATTATGCGTTTTGTTGAAGGAAAACTAGAGAGAGAGTAGACAGAGTGGCGACGGTTGGGAGAAGAGGGAGAGAAAGTGTGTGTGTTCTTGTGGTGGGAGCAAATGAGGAGTTTTCTCTAGGGTTTCCATCATGTTCTATATATATGTACCAAGTTAAAGAAAGAAAGGAAAACAAGTAAGGGTTTGTTTGGTTGCTAGGGTGAGGGTGGCGGTTTTGGTGGTCAAAACCGTAAAGGAGAGGGACAAGGGGAGGGGGGTGGGGGTCATGAGGAGAAAGGAGGGATGAGGGTGAAGTCAAATGTGGTACATAACTAGGTTTTATGGTTATGATGTGAAGTTTAGGAAAATGTGGTGTAAGATGATGATGTTAATAAGGTACAAGATGAATAGTCTTTGCTTTTTGGTTGGGTGATTAGTAGATGCTTAAGATAAGGGTGGTGGATTACTACTAATGATAGTTGTAAGTTGTTGGGTGTCGGGTTTTGATCGTGAAAGATAATAGGATCAAAGGTGGCATAGAATTTGATTATGCATGTTATAGATGTGCATGGAGGAAAATAAATCAAAGTTGAGGAAAATGAAATTATACAAGTCTTGTTTAAATATAAATGGCGTTGAATGGTGAAAAACGTTGACGTTAAATGTTTTATATAAAAAAACCTAATGGTTTTTCGTTATAAAAACAGTAAACATTTAAAGGGTTTAATTATTATTGCACGTAGTTGATAAATAAATAAATAAACTCAAGCGTTCATTGGAAATTTTTACGTCGAAGTAACGTTACGAAATTTGCATGTAATTAAAATACTACAAAAGTGACAAGATAATATAAAAATTCTTTTTATATTAAACCACGTACGTTGTGGTGAATATTTCTTGTTATTGAAATTCCATCGGATATATATATATAATATCATTGTTTTTAAGGTCGATTGTCGAAATATTAATTTAGGGTTACGCCAAGACTAACGGATAGTTGCATAATACGTTATCTACGTTAACTAAAACACAGATTTATGCACACAGAAACAGTTAATTACACGTATTATTATATGATTTGACTTAGGAAACTTACGGGTTGTCACATTCTCCCCTAGTTGAAGGAATTTCGTCCCGAAATTCAGACTGCGCCGTCTACTGGAGCTGGGTTGGGAAAGAGGTGCGGGTACTTGGCTTTGAACTTGTCTTCGCGTTCCCAAGTATACTCGGATCCGCGCCGGGAGTTCCATCGAACTTTAACGATGGGGATTCGACTTCGTTTCAGCTTCTTGACCTCGCGGTCGACGATTTCAGCAGGTTCTTCCACGAAGTGAAGGGTTTCGTCAACTTGAATTTCGTCGAGAGGGATGACGAGCGATTCGTCGGCAAGGCACTTCTTCAAGTTACAGACGTGGAAAACGTCGTGTACGCTACTAAGTTCGGCTGGTAGTCTCTAGTCTGTAAGCGACTGGTCCGATAGTCTCAAGAATCTTGAATGGACCAATGTACCGAGGGTTTAGCTTACCACGTTTGCCAAAACGGATGACTCCTTTCCATGGGGCAACCTTCAGAAGAACTTTATCACCGACTTCGAATGATAGGGGTTTTCGTCGGACGTCAGCATAGCTCTTTTGACGATCACGGGCGGCTTTCAGACGGTTTCGAATCTGCGAGACCCTTTCGGTGGTCTCGATTACTAGTTCCGGACCGGTAATCTGGCTGTCTCCGACTTCAAACCAACAGATGGGAGATCGGCACTTTCGACCATAAAGTGCCTCGAACGGGGCGGCTTGAATACTGGTGTGATAACTGTTGTTGTATGAAAACTCGCATAGGGGCAAGTGTTCATCCCAGTTTTTACCAAAATCGATTGCGCAGGCACGCAACATGTCTTCCAGGGTTTGGATTGTTCGTTCACTCTGGCCATCGGTCTGGGGATGGTAAGCAGTACTCATGTCAAGTTGAGTACCCAGGGCTTCATGCAACGATTGCCAGAAGTTAGACGTGAAGCGACTATCTCTGTCAGAGATGATTGAGACGGGAGTCCCATGGCGGGAGAATATCTCTTTCATGTAGAGGGTGGTTAGTCGTTCCATGGAATCCTTTTCCTTCATGGGTAGGAAGTGAGCTGATTTCGTTAAACGGTCGATGATAACCCAAATAGTATCGTTACCATTTCGGCTCTTCGGTAGCTTGGTGATGAAATCCATGGCGATACGTTCCCATTTCCACTCAGGGATTATCGGTTGGACAAGCAAACCGGATGGTTTCTGATATTCGGCCTTAACTTTGGCGCACGTTAAACACTTACCGACGTAAGTGGCAACTTCCATCTTCATGTTGGGCCACCAGTAAAGTTCTTTCAGTCCGTGGTACATCTTGTCAGCACCAGGGTGGATTGAGTACTTTGATTTGTGAGCTTCGTTCATGACCAGATTTCTGATGTCTCCGTACTTAGGTACCCAAAGTCTATTCATGAAGTATCTGGCACCGTCAGATTTGATCTCGAATTGACGGTCCATACCTCGTAGACCTTCGTTTCCGACGTTCTCTTCTTTAAGAGCTTCTAGTTGGGCGTCACGAATCTTGGAGGGTAGACCGGTGTGAATGGTCAATGCAAGGGATCTGACACGAAGTGACTTCACACGATCCTTACGACTCAAGGCATCTGCTACTACGTTTGCCTTTCCAGGATGATACAAGATTTCGCATTCGTAATCGCTGAGCAACTCGACCCATCTTCGTTGCCTCATATTCAACTCTTTCTGGTTTAAGATATGCTGGAGGCTCTTGTGGTCCGTGAAGACCTTGCATTCTGTGCCATAGAGGTAGTGTCTCCAGATCTTGAGGGCGAATACTACGGCTCCGAGTTCTAGGTCGTGAGTGGTGTAGTTCTTTTCGTGAACTTTCAATTGACGTGAGGCATAAGCTATGACTCTGTCACGTTGCATAAGCACGCATCCAAGACCTTGATGAGACGCGTCACAGTAAACGCAGAAATCGCGGTTGCCTTCAGGTAAGGCAAGAATGGGAGCGTCACATAGCTTCTGCTTCAACGTTTGAAAAGCTTCTTCAGTCTTATCATCCCAGATGAATTTCTTCTCCTTCTGAGTCAGAGTGGTCAGGGGTTTGGCTATTTTGGAGAAGTTCTCGATGAACCTACGGTAATAGCCGGCAAGACCAAGAAATTGTCGTATTTCAGACGGGGTAGTTGGAGGGCTCCAACTTTTGATCGCTTCGATTTTTGCGGGATCAACATGAATTCCACGATCGTTGATCACGTGACCTAAGAAATGTACTTCTCTGATCCAAAATTCACACTTTGAGAACTTGGCGTACAGTTTCTCCTTTCTAAGCAATTCCAGAATGAGTTTGAGATGTTGTTCGTGTTCTTTCTTACTACGGGAGTAGATCAGAATGTCGTCGATGAACACGATAACGAATTTGTCAAGATAGGGTTTACACACGCGATTCATGAGGTCCATGAATACGGCAGGCGCGTTGGTTAACCCGAAGGGCATAACTAGGAACTCGTAGTGGCCGTAACGAGTCCTAAAAGCAGTTTTAGCGACATCTTCATCTCGAACCTTCAGTTGATGGTAACCGGAGCGTAAGTCGATCTTAGAATAGAAGCTTGATCCTTGGAGTTGGTCGAACAAGTCGTCAATCCTTGGGAGAGGATACCGGTTCTTCACCGTTAACTTGTTCAGTTCTCGGTAGTCGATACACATACGGAATGATCCGTCCTTCTTCTTGACGAATAGGACAGGGGCTCCCCAGGGTGAGAAGCTCGGTCTGATAAGTCCCTTATCAAGAAGTTCTTGTAGCTGATTCGACAACTCCTTCATTTCAGATGGAGCTAAACGATACGGTGATCGGGCAACTGGTGCGGCTCCAGGAACTAAATCGATATGAAATTCTACCTG